>RAPC01000002.1:1014307-1285991 GCA_009806235.1 Neurospora sp. CHS-2018c
CCCCCCCCCCATCATTCTTTTCACCCCCCCCCCCCCCCCCATTCTTGGTGTTCTTGTCGTTGAAGCCCCTCACCACCCTTCCTGCCGTGGTTGTCACTCGGCCCTATTCTCAGTATCTACCCTCCATATTGACTCAGCTGTTGGTCCGATGTTGACGTCATGGGATCGGCGTTGCGTCCGTCCATGTCGTCCGAGGGGGAGGTGTGTTCTTGGCGGTAAACCCCTAGCTGAGCAAACCGCTTGCCGCCTCAAGAAGCATTTGTGAAAAGGAAGATATGGGAAACCAGGAACGAGTACGACAAAGATCATGGCGAATATGCGGGTGTAACAGACTGCCCAAGATGCATTTCATGATTTTTCCCTGGACCCCTATAAGCCACCGACAGCCCGACACGGATAAGGCCACCCGACTTCATCCAATGGTTTTTGATATCGAGGATATCCAACCCTTTGTGCAACCGATCGCCCCTCTCATCCATTTCTTGTGCGTGAGCCTCTTCCTGTACCTGGCTGACTGATCAACCAGTATCCGCATACCTATCGTCTTTCACATTCGTTCTTAAATCTGGTCGGTCAGATATGCTGACCGTTTCCAAACCACATCAATATCCAACGTTACCGGCCGAGCGGCGGCCCTTTCTTGGTTCGCTTGATAACCGTTGGGACCCGATCACATCTGAGATCCGACAGATATCAACACGTACAATTGCCCGATTCGTTGGCCTTGTGTTTATCAGCAATATGTTTTCCCTTCCTTCTTGTTCCCTGGCATCAAACCGTCCCTGACACATGACGTTCAAGCCAAAATTAGCTGTCTTTGAGGTTTCAAGAAACAAAATTTCCCCAAGTCGACAGAGCATTACCAGTTTGATACTAGTTGCCTACCTCTAGACTGATAAACCATATCCGTGATTCAAGGACTGATGCTGTTTGGGTTGATATTCGAGTCTTACACGGTACAGGCTACGGTTGGCTAACAGTACACTCACGCTACACAGCCACATGGTTACGGATCGACCCCTGAGGAAATCAATGGAGATTCTCTCCATTTCTCCATAACGGAAAGATGGCGAACAGATAACAGTACAGCATACTGGGGAAGATCTCGCAAGTCATGGAGTCAGGAACGATAGGGCAAGCAGCATCACTCTTTGTTTTCATTTGTTCGGATCCCTGAGCCCTACCCTCGCCTCATGAAATTCTCCATCTTCCCCAGATCTACTGTGTATCCACCAAAACCATGTGTTATCGAAGCTGATTCTACAATAGCATGCATGAGAATAATGGAGAATACTCCGCTTTTGACATCTTACCTCTCTCTTTGGGATCCTTGGGAAGACATCTGGTTGAATGCTGACAGCAGCTGATATGGATCCGGGAGGTGTATAAGGGTATGGCCCACGCCATTATGGATCCGTCCGATCTGATCTGGTCAGACCAGCTCATACTCATTATCCTTCCTGTCTTTACACTCATCACTTTCAATAGTTGGTGATATCTCTGACGGAAAGCAATACCCGCCGTTCAACTATACCTCTACCCTCTGAGGACAGCTTCATGCAAGACATCCGTCCCACTCCGTTGTTTTTTGTCTCCTACCATCCATACACAACTTGAAAACAGCACAAACCCATCATGTCTTCTTCACTCGCACCTCAGAGACCTGGTATGCCCGCCCGTCAGATCTCCGCCAGCAGCTTTGCCGAGGAGTTCAACGCTGCTCGAAACAGGCTCAACAAGCTGGACTTTGAACAAGAACACGAGCATGAGCATGAGCATGAGCACGATGACGAAGGTCCCATGGCCTCGCCCGCTCTATCTCAAGCGACTCCCTCACTTCCGAGGAGCCGTCTCCTCTTGGGAGTGAGGACGGGGATGATGCCACTCCCGCTACCCCCATCACTCCCTTCACCCCCATGGTGGACCCGGACAACGACGATGTGGCAGACAACTTTGCTTTTGCCTTTGACATCGACGGCGTCTTGGTCCGTGGCGGGAAGCCTATCCCGGAAGCTATTGAGGCTATGAAGGTCCTTAATGGCGAGAACGAGTTTGTTATCAAGGTGTAAGTTTCTGACACTCCTTCCGTATTTCACGGGCACCTACTAACCATCTATACCACACCCAGACCCTACATCTTCCTCACCAACGGCGGCGGCAAATCCGAACGCGAGCGCTGCGCCGACCTCAGCGCGCAACTCGAAATCCAAGTCTCCGAAGGCCAATTCATCTGCGGCCACACGCCCATGCGCGAGTTCTCCTCTCGCTACCGCGGGTCCTCCGTCCTGGTCGTAGGCGGCGAAGGCGAAAAGTGTCGACAGGTCGCCGAATCCTACGGGTTTCAGGACGTCATCACCCCCGGCGACATCCTCAAAGCCAACGCTAGCACCGCTCCCTTCCGCCAGTTGACGGCCGAAGAACACGCCAACTCACGCGACCTGCTACAGCGCCCGGGTGTCCAAAAACTGAGCGATATTGTTGTTGAGGCTGTTTTTGTCTTTGCTGATAGCCGCGATTGGGCCTCGGATTTGCAAATCATCTTGGACATCGCGCAGTCGCGCGGCGGTAGGTTGGAGACTAGGTCCGAAACCTTCGATGAAGGACCGCCTATTTTCTTCTCGCATAACGACGTCCTGTGGTCGGCAGCGCACGAGCACGTCCGTTTGGGGATGGGCGCCCTGCGCAAGATCGTCGAGACGGTCTTCGAGGAGACGACGGGCGGGAAAAAGCTGGTTACGTACGCGTTTGGCAAGCCGCAGGTTGGCACGTTTGAGTTTGCCGAGCGTTTGTTAAAGCAGTGGCGGGCGGAGAAGCATGGGCTTTTACCTGGACCTGGACACGGAAGGTCGAAGGCGTCTTGTGTGGGGACGGTGTATTTTGTTGGTGATACGCCGGAGTCAGATATCAGGGGCACGAATGCCATGGATGAGAAGAGCGGGAAGGAGGGGACGGAGTGGTATTCGATTTTGGTGAAGACGGGAGTGTATCAGGAGGGTACGGAGCCAAGGTTTAAGCCGAGGATGTTGGTGGGTAATGTGTTGGATGCGGTGAATCATGGGGTTAGGAGGGAGATGGCGAGGATGGGCGCGATGGGCACGGGGAAGAGGACGGCTACGGGAGGGAGGTTGTTGCCGTTGGATCATGAGGCTGGGTTGAAGAAGGTGGAGGAGGGGAGGATGCCGGAGTTTGTGGAGAGGGTTGGACCGTTTTGTGAGGAGTGAGTGGTGATGGATTTTTCGCTCTTGTTGGGCTTCGTTTCTCGACTTCTTGTGATGCTTCTGGTGATGGAGCTGGGAGCACGTTTTGATACCACTTTTTGTCGTTCTCTTGCATGTTTTGGTCTTGGGCACTGTTATCTTTCGTCTGTCCCTTCTGGATTTATGATTTGGAGTTTCCGTGGCCTCTCCTTGATGGGATTCGGAATAGATGAGCAAATACATCGATCTTTCTTGCACCATCTGCCTCCTTTGCAAATCATCATCTGCAGCTTGTTTCGATGTGTTAGCTCGAAGGTGGTAGCTCAACTGGATTGTTAGTACTTCGGCGCCAATTTCACCTGCACACTAACAGCACAGATACCACATCTCGTATCACTTATCTCGTCTCATCTAAGTCATCAACCCCACCGAGAATTCCAGCCCACCACGACCAATTCACATCTCACGATACTCCCGTCGATGCTTTCTTCCACTAGATTGCCTAAAAGAACAAACAACACCCACATCATTTCGTTTCCATGCAACGTGTACGGTAACACTGGGCCTGGAAAGCGGTCGTGCAACATGGAACGTGGTAGTTTCCCCGCATAACATGACCAACTCGATCGGCATGTGCTCGGATATCAAGATTCTTATTGCTCCGCCAGACATGCGATCGTCATCAACCACCTGCAAGCCTACCGTCGTTAGATTGCTCGCATAAGAACGCAAGGGAGCTTGCATCACGGCCTGCCATCTGATATGGTCGAGGTCAGGACGTTAAAACCATCCAGGCCGGTCTTCTTCAACAGAAACCGACATCCCTCACTCCTCCCTTCGCCAGCCCGAAGAGCGGATGTGAGAGTAAGACGTACTCGGGCCCCGAATAGCTTCAAACCCAATTCACCACCACCAACATGAAGGCCCTAACCAACATCATCACCCCAATCCTGGGCCTCCTCCCAGCCCGCCAATCCTCACCACAAGCCCAAGCCCAAGTCCAACTACCCTCCTCATGCCCCGACTACTCCTCCTACGCCAAATCCCTTCACGCCCCCTTCTCCAGCGGCCGCCACGCCCTCTCTTACCAACGACCCTCCCCCTCCTGCCGAACCTTCAACTCCTCGACCATCGAGTCCTTCATAACCAACATGTCCACCATCATCACCGACCCCGACCTCTACCGTTTGTTTCAAAACACCTACCCCAACACCCTCGACACCGCCATCAAATGGCACGGCAGCGCGGCCAACAACTCGGCCGAAGAACTCACCTTCATCATCACGGGCGACATCAACGCCATGTGGCTGCGCGACAGCGCCAACCAGTTGGCTTCTTACCTCCCCTTTTTGACGCCTTCTTCCAGCCGGGATTCGCTCGCGAGCTTATACCGGGGGGTTATTAATTTGCAAGCGCGATACCTTTTGACTTCGCCGTTTTGTAATTCCTTCCAGCCTCCTTCCGAGTCCGGGATTCCGCCGGCTAGTAACTCCGCTGCTGAGTCGGATACCGTCTACCCGCCTTATGACCCGGCTAAAGTGTTTGAGTGTAAATACGAGCTTGACAGTCTGGCTTCCTTTCTTCAGATCTCGGCGCAGTACCACACCGCGACGAACGATACTGCCTTTTTTGGGAAGTTCCACTGGCTTGATGCCGTGCAAGTTGTGCTGGATACGGCAAAGGCGATGATGACGCCTACTTATGGACCGGAGGGCCAAGTCCTGGATAGTCCGTATACTTTTACGAGGATGACGACCCGCACTACCGAGACGTTGGCTAATGATGGACTGGGTAGTCCTGTGGCGAGGGACACGGGGTTGATAAGGAGTGCTTTTAGGCCAAGCGACGACTCGACGATCTTTCAGTTTTTGGTGCCGAGTAATATGATGTTTGCTAAGTACGCTGGGGACGTCGCCTCCATCATCTCCTCACTTACTTCCCTTTCCCAACCCGGGCTCAAAGTGCCCCCAGCTGGCCTGGCCTCCGAGTTAACCACCCTCTCCACCTCCCTCCGGCAAGCCATCACCAAACACGCCATCTTCCCCGTCCCAACTCTCAACGGAACAGGCAGAGAAATTGAACAAATCTACGCCTACGAAGTCGACGGTTTCGGCTCTCACTCCCTAATGGACGACGCCAACCTCCCCTCCCTCCTCTCCGCCCCCCTCTTCGGTTACTTGTCTTCTTCCGACCCCGTTTACCAGAACACCCGCGCCCGGATTTTGGGGAATAACACCAACCCATACTTCATGCGGGGGCCGGTGATCAATGCCGTTGGAGGACCGCATGCCGGGCCTGGGATGGGGTGGCCTATGGGTAGTATTGTGAGGATTTTGACGAGCGAGGATGATGAGGAGATTTTTGGGGTGTTGAAGGAGATATTGGGGGCGACGGATGGACTTGGGTTGATTCATGAGAGCGTGAATAGTTGGGATGGGAAGAGGTGGACGAGGGAGTGGTTTTCTTGGGCTAATGGGTTGTTTGGGCAGATGATTTGGGATTTGTGGCAGAGGAAGCCGGGGTTGTTGGGGAGGAGTTATCAGTAGGATCTGTTTTTTTGGAGCAGAGTATGGTACGGTGAGGCGTTATGTTGATAAGTGCCCCAGTATTGATTGTCCAACGCCATGTATTGAGATCCTTCTATATGACAACGCCATGATTCCCTTCGCCCCTAATTTTATGACCCTAAGAGGTCAAAGCAAAAGAAATAGCAAGATGTTGATCCAACAACGAACGACTGGCTTGACGCTCGGGTATCTTAAGCAAGAGTCTATGTACAGTTTTCCCTGAGAGCGCACAACCAAAAGGCTTTTGATACATCAAGATCATTACTCGTCAGGCACTATCCACTAGTCACGGTCGATTTTGTACACCTGACGAGTACTCGACCAACAAACCTCAACACCCCGTTTTATCTCGCACTCCCAATCCCCCCACCTACACTCTCCCGATTAATCCTCACCACCGTCCGCCCTTGCTCCTCAAAGTCCACATAATGCGGCGCCGGCACCGGTCTACTCCGACTCGGCGTCGTGCTCAGCGGCACACTCGGACTACTCGTGCTCGCCACGCTCGGGGGCATCGGCCAGTTCAGCTGCGACGCCGTCATCATGGCGCTGTGGATGCTGAGCGTGCTGACACTTCCGATGCTGGTCCGACGACCACCGTTTTCTCCGTCTCTCTCATCTGGTGATGGGGGAGAGGGTGGTCCTATTACAGCTGGCGAGACGGGAGAAATAGGCGAGACGGCGCCAGGGGTGAACGCTGAGCTAAATGCAGAGCTGATGTGGGTGGGCGGAGGGGATATTATTGACAGGCGGCTGCGACTGGGGTTGTTGGAGTGGTTGCCCCTGGAAGTCGGCGGAGGAGGAGGAGGGGCAGGGCGAGGAGCAGTATGAGATGATCCCGTCGGGAGGAGAAACTCGGAATTGTGTCTTTGGTGCATCAACGGTTGTTGTTGAGGTGGTTGGGCAGAAGTGTTGTGGAGAGCGCCGGTCGAGGAAGCGTCTGCGGCTACAGATCTGGCTCCTACAGCGGCGGCACCGGCGGTAGCACTGGCGGCTAGTCCGGTATCTAGAAGAGAACTCCTCGTTTCTTCTTGATTGTGTTTTCCGTATGGAGAGTTGTTGCGGCGTGAGACCATGCGTTTTCGGAAGAAGAGGACTACGAGGGAAATGACGAGGAGAAGGACAACGCCGACTGGAAGACTGCAAGTTAGCTTGGTATAGTACAAGAAAAGGGGGAGGAAGACACAACATACCGATGATACCGGCTATAGCACCACCTCCAAGCCCACCATCTGAACCCTGTTTATTGGACGTTCCGTTTGCGCCCACGCCTTGGTTATTTGAGCCTGAGTTCAAGTTGTTGGAACCTCCGGCCCCTGATGTCGACTGAGGGCCCGATGAGAAAGTGAGGGCTTGCGTGTCGATTGCCAATGTGTCAAAGTCGGTGTAGTGGGTTGCAAACGTGGTTTCGCTTAGGACGACTGTCATGGAAGGAGATGAATCCAATACACTCGTATGAAGGCCCGTATGAACTGGCTGCCCTCGATCAGGTTGAGACGGTAATGTCCTTTCTCCCGCATTGGCCCCTTGAGTATTCGTTGGTTGCCCTGGTGCTGGTGCTTGTGTCGGGTTGTTCGTCTGTCTTTGTGTTGTGCCGGGACTGTTCGCAGTGGGATTCGCTGTTGGCTGAGCAGTTGGTGCTGGTTTGGCCGTCGTTCCAGTGTCTCCCTCCGAACCACCATTTGATCCTTCGCCTCGTTGATTCAACCTCGGATTCTGATTCCCATGACCTTCGTGACCTCCATGACCAAACGGCCAGTTTCTTCCTTGATGGTACTTTTCTCCCATTTGCCTTTTTCCCGGCATTGATTTGGTATGCATGTGTTGGTGAGGCATGCCTTATTTCCCATCCATGCGTCTCGGTTCGTCTCTGCCGTTGTAGTTGTATTGATGCCGAAGCTGCTGAATCGGAGGATTGTCGTCGTACAAAGTTCTTTCTTTCCTTTGTCAAGACAAACGCCGAGTCGAGTTGGGCGCGTAGTACTCGTTGACGTCGTCTTCCCAGTTAATCCCAAACAACTCGAAGGTCCAAGTCTACAAAGCGTCTTTCTGTCTTCTGGCCGGGCAATATGAAAGAGAGGAAGAGACAAGAGAACAGGCAAAGAACGGGAGGAATGGAAGCATCCTAGAAGCAGGGAAAGCCAGGGAAGCAAACAAGCTGGCAAGGGTAGTACAACATGGGATTCGCCGAGAGAAGAAAGGAAGGAAGAAGCAAAGAAAGAAGAAGACAGCGGACCGGGGCCGGGGTCCGGAATGCTCCCCTCATGTGCCCTCATCCCGGAAAGCCATCGTCAGGTTGGCGCATGTTTGTTGCGGGTGGTGGAAATGGACAAGATCTGCCTTCTGAAGAAGAAGGATTTCACAAGTGACGGAAATAGGAAAGGTGTGGTGACAGTAATGTGCTTGGCCTGCAGCGAGGCCGGGGTTTGTTAGGCTGGCACCTGCCGGACTGTTTATTCCTACTGCTGCAAGGTACGGGACCACAGGCTGGCACCTGCAAGTTGTAGGGGGGAAGAAACTGGAGACCCCAGGGGGCTGTGAATGCCTGCAGTGACCCCCCTGATGGCTTCTTCCACTTGATGTTGTGCCTGGGATACACAGCGTGCATGGGGCACAGGCTGCCCACTGTGCGACCCCAACTGTTCATCTCGTTTCAAGCCCTGTGGTTGAGGTGTTCGTCTGCTCTTCCCCTCATCTCCAGGAACATGAACCCGACTTCACTTCCGATATCAATCTGTCTTTTCTTTTTTGCATTTGATTTTATCCTCGGTATCTTCCATCAACTCATACGAACTTCCGAAAACGCAACATGATTTACGTACCTCGACCGTTGAGTTGTGTGGCCCGGGCCGCTGTCATCCACTCCCGCTCGTGTTCCCGTCTCTCTGCCGCTGTAAAAATCACTAACAGGTTTCACCACTGCAATGCAGACGCCGTCAGCTTACCGGTACGCGGGACTGCGGGGACCACGATGCCCTCGGGCTCCTGGCAAGCGCTAACACCCCGTGGCATTGGCGCTAACCTTCAGTGGAGTCCATCCGCAAAGTCAGGCAGATTTTAGCGGATCTCACGGAAGGCTGCTAAGAATACTTCCAACTCGAACGGTTCAGAGATCATCATGATCGCCAGCGCCAAACCCTATGCGAGTCGATTTTTCTGGAGAAAAAGATGTTCAACGCTTGCGAGATGCAAGTGCCATCACACTGAGAGATTTCTTTTATATTATGGCTGCTGCAGTGCTGCCCGTTTCTCGGAGTTGAAGCCAAGTCGAGTTCTTAACTCCTGTCTTTGAACTCAATCTCTACAGCACCAGGCCCTGTTAGTGTTTGTAAATAGGGGCTTCGCTGCGCCCCTGGCCAGGTCCGAGATGTTAGCACATGACTTGATGGTGCTTCATCACTCGCTTTCTATATCTACACCACTCATTCCCTTCCTATAAAAAGGCATGGGTTTGATGCAGATCTGTCCTAATACCAGTTCTCCAGGTGTTGTGAGCCGAGCCGAGGCCTGGGAATGCTTTCATAACCGATCAAGATGGATGATGGCTGTATCTAGAAAACACGCCACTACCTATGGAGACCACCAACACAGTCCCATCTGACAGAGGTGCTTAATCTCCCCGTATCCCCAATCTCGTTTACCACTACTTTCGACAACGCAAAACTCCAGTCAGGGGATTCGTCTTGTGGATGTCGGAAGCTTTCACGTCTGGTCAACCCTCCGTGCAAAATCATTGGAGGATGCTGAAGATCTGGAAAAGTTTCCATGCACAATCATTGGAGGATGCTGGAGAGCTGGAAAAGTGCTTGATTCCCAAGGGAAAAAGAAACCACCTCCAGACAGAATGGGGAGGCCCCTGAATATGGCAATTGTACACATTCCTCGTTAGCCTCCCTGCTCTGCATCAGCCATCCTCCCTCTGACCGTCGCTAGCCTCCTTTCTTCATAGTTGATGACTTCCTGCCCTGGCTGGCGATAGCTTCTTTCCTGTAACTGGGCCTTCGTGCATGTATCGCTGGGCCTGCAGGGAGGTCATCCACTCTGATGCGGCCACCACCACATCTACCGGCTGCTCAGCAGCTGGAAATATGTAGGTATGTAAAAGCCGAGGGAAAACAACTTCCATCGAAGCCCGCATGCTCTTGGTGCCAAAGAGAGGAATTTCATGCAAAAAAACTTGGAAATGTTGGTCCAACCACCTTGAGACTCCGGACTTTCCCCAACGCCGGTCCGGGTTATTTAAACCTCAACAGAACGGCCAAAACCACACAGTGTTCTCCTGCTCCTGCTTTGGTCATTCAACTATTACACGGCACACTCAGATTTCTGGCCCCCGAGAGTTCGTTCAAAACCATGCCACACGCATCCAACATGGGCAAAAGTCCCAACGACCCCCGCTACCCCAACGGGTGGCATATGAACGACAGGATGCCCCATCATGACTCCTTCCAACAGCTGTGGGAGACCAAATGGAAAGATCCGGTAAAGTCTCCCAGATTCTGTCCTATTTACTGCGGGGTGGCAGATACTGACAGATACCTAAAAAGTGCTCCAAGGGCATCTACCCCTTCATGTTCGGCTCCATCGAGGACTTCCAGCCCATCGCAGACCACATCATTGCCAAAGGGTTGAAAGAGCCGTACGATTGGTATGAGTACGCCAGTTACTTCTTCGGAACAGCCGAGCAGCTCGGCCAGACAGCAGCCGTTGCTCAGCAGGAAGGGGACACCGACAAAGCCCGCGACTATTACCTGTTAGTACCTACCTTACCTCACCTTATTATCCCAGCCCAGAGAAACCAGACCCCAAAGCCTCTCTTCGAGTCATTGAAAACGTAAAACGTAAAAGTGACACAGACAAACAAGCCGATCCTCAGCAGTCTACCGCATCGCCCGCTTCCCCGCCCCTCGCTCCCCTCTCCAGAAACAAGCCTGGCAAAAAGGCAAAGAAATGTTCTACGCCGGCGCCGCCCTAATGGAGTACCCCATCCACGAGGTTTTTATCCCCCACACCCACGCAGAACCAACCTCAAGTGAAGAAGGCTCCTTCATCCCCGTCAACTTACTCATTCCCCCCCTCGCCACCCCGTCCTCCCCCTGCCCCTTAGTCCTCATCATGACCGGCCTAGACGGCTACCGCACCGAGCTGGCCGTCTGGCAGCGCGGATGGCTCGATAAAGGCGTTGCTACTATCGTGGCTGAGATCCCTGGGACGGGGGACTCGCCTGCGTTGCCGGAAGATCCGGAAAGTGCCGATCGGCAGTGGTCTTCGGTTTTGGATTGGGTTGCGAAGGAGGAGAGGATTGATAGTCGCAAGATCGTCGTCTGGGGCTTTTCCACCGGAGGCTACTACGCCTTGCGCGTGGCGCACACGCACCACGACCGGCTTTTGGGCAGCGTCAGTCTGGGAGGGGGGTGTCATCACATGTTTGACCGGGAGTGGCTGGATAAGGTGAATAATTTGGAGTATCCGTTTGATTTGGCGGATACTTTGGCGTATAAATTTGGGTATGGGACTGGTAAGGAGGGGGTGGAGAAGTTCAAGAAGGAAGGGCGGGAGAAGTTCTCGCTTTTGTTGGACGGGACGCTGATGAGGGAGGAGTGTTGTAGATGTTTGCTGGTTAATGGGGAGTGGGACCGGATTTTTCCTATCGAGGATTTGACGCTGGCGCTGAAATGGGGAAGGCCGAAGGAGGCGAGGATCGTGACTGAGAAGTGGCATATGGGCGAGCCGGAGAGTTTTGTGGTTATTTTGAGGTGGATTCATGAGTTGCTTGGGCTGGATGGGGACTGGATGCATCAACTTAAGTTGTTGGGGGCTAAGGCGAAGTGAATACCAGACCGCGAGGAGTTGAGGTATTCGGAATGCTGGTTGTGGGGTCAAAGGTGTTGAACAATCACGTTTGTCTTCAAGTCAATCCTTGAGCTTCGGAATAAAAGGGAGCACAGTACAGGACTGGCAGGGGATCTCAAACATCTTGCATTGGTGGTGAATTGGTAGAGGTGGGCATCTGTATGCTGAACGATGCTACATGTGTCATCAAGCCCTACAGACTATAATAAACCCTTCCTCCAAACCAATCCGAGTTTCTCAAGTTTCTACGGTACGTGCTCCTTGACGCCCGCTTCCGAATAACTCGAGTCCTTGTCGTATTGACATTGTATTACCGAGTCGTACAATCCGGGATCCTATGCAGCCATGTGTTCCTTGAATGAAGCAATAAGAAGCAAAAATCCATCGACTGTTCTCCAGGCCTGTGAGGGCATCCATCTAAGGTACCAATCTTCGACCCTCATGTTGACCAACTCCATGCTGCTGACCGGTGTTTCGTAGACTGAAGTCCAATACCTCTAAACTCCCGCATCAGAACATCTTACAATATGTCCTCAACCACCGTGTTGTACAGTTCCAGTTATTTTTCCGTAAAATCCTGCCTCATCCAGTCACAAGTGGAAATCTCCCAGTTCCCCATTGCATGCAGTTCACTCCCTCTTCGGCCTCGCCGCATTAAAAAGCAGCATACAACCCACCACATGCGTCTCCACCACCTCAAAATTCTCCCTCAGTCCCTTCTCGAACCCGTCCCTCTCATCCGCCCAGTTGCCGAACACTCCCATCGCATTGTACCACTTCATAACCGTCCACGTCATGCTCCTGCTCAAAATCGAAGGCTTACTTGTACGTCCCACAGTAGGTTTCCCTCCCGAACCCGAACCCGAACCCGTGCTCGGGCGGGGCGAATTGGAAATGTACTTCCGTCCCAGAATCGTGCAACCAAACAGGACACCGTCATCGGCTAGGCACTCGGCTGCGAGTTTGAAGGCGCGGTTTTTGATTTCTTGTCCTTGCGGCTCGGGAGCAGCGGGAAGACAGTGAAGCAAGTTGAACATGCTGACGGATTTGAAAGAGCGTCTTGACATGGAGGTTCCCAAGGTGGAATCGGGGCCGAAAAACTTGCTTTCGGGCAGCGTGAGTGACTCGTCTAGCACGTCGGCTTGGATGGTGGTGACGGTAACTGCCACGTTCGCTGGCTTGCCGTTGCCTTTAGCGCTCGTGCCGTTTCCTCTCTTGCCGTTTCCGCTTTTACCATTGCCGCCGTTAACACCCTCATTAGCAACCCCCACCACCCTTGCCCTAGCCGTCTCAAGCGCCTTTTCATTCAAATCCATTAGCGTGATCTCAATCTTTGGCTGGACCAGTTTGCTATCCAGGTCCCTCTCCATGGGCATGAAATCCTCGTCCTTAGCAAGTCTCTCCGCCAAAGCATCACCCACAAAAAAACCGGTGCCAACTCCAATGTCAAGGTGCTTCTCGGCCCGAAAGTTCTGGCGGAAGAAGGGCACAAGGATGGTGGACGAGGGACAGCGCCAGAGATAGGTCATGCTGAATCCAAGGACATATTTGTCGTAGGTGGTCAGCATGAGGGGCTTGCTGTAGATGCTGGCGCCCGGCTTGGTCTTGATGTTGTTGCCGTCGTGGGACGAGGAGGTAGTGGTTTGTTGGTGATGGGGGTGGGTGCCGCTGGG
The DNA here is from genome assembly GCA_009806235.1 of Neurospora sp. CHS-2018c. Taxonomy (NCBI): domain Eukaryota; kingdom Fungi; phylum Ascomycota; class Sordariomycetes; order Sordariales; family Sordariaceae; genus Neurospora; species Neurospora sp. CHS-2018c. The sequence goes on from RAPC01000002.1 coordinate 1,027,598, forward strand.
GTTGGACTTGCGGCGTGTAGAGCTGGTGAGGCCATGGTGATGGCGGCGTCTGTGCCGCTGGTGTTCTCAGCTGGCGAGGCCATTTTGGGAGGACTGCCTGGTGGTGTAGATCTTTGACGAGATTTCTGTGCCTGGTTTAATGGCTTGATGGGTGAGGCGGGGTTGAGGTTTTGTTGACTTCCGCCGGTTATTGAAGCTGTCACGGCTTGCTGAAGACGGAAGAGGATGTTTTTTTGCGGCTGACAGATGGCAGACTACGCAGGTGATGACTGAGGAGAAAATATATAGATCGCCGCAGATTCCAGTCGGTTGATGAAATCCCGAGATTTGTATGTCTGGCGAGTATCCCGGTTTCTTACCTGTACTGCCGAGGACCCTTCCGAGGGAATCTTGACAGGCGCCACGAGTCCGTTTGCGCGCAGATCGGTCCGCTCTTTGATCGGCTTCCACTTTCAACGTGTCGATAAGCGAATCTTGACGGGTAACACGTCGAACCGGATAAAAGAACGCGCGGAAATAAGGCAACTTGGCCTGTAAACCGGAGTTAGTGGGGGCCAACGAGAACTCAAACGGGTACGCTAGTATTATAGGGTTGCCTAGTAGGCTGTGGGTTACCAACAAAGTATCTGTGGGTCTCACCTCAGGATCGGCAAGAGGGAGTTGAATCGGACAAGAGCCGAAGTTCGTTGGTGGCGTCCTTCGTTGTTTGTATCAGTCTGCTTTCACTCCATGTACTCGAGTTAGCCAGTTGAGTCTCGAGAAGAAGCGAGGGTGTAAGCATGAACTGAACCTCGACGGCGAGATTCGGTTGCTGGGTATAACCAAGGTCTTCACTTACTCCGAAAGAAGATGGGAAAAACTGAAGTATGCCTCGTAGACATCCGAGAACACTGGGGCAGTACGATATTCCGAGATGCTTTCGATCGAGAAGTGAGAGTGATTTGTAGAGGAGTAAGTGGACGCGACAAGGTTGACAGACGCGGGCATCTGAATGAGTGAGAGGGAGAGACGCAAACTTATTCAGATTTGTCTGAGTAGGGTACGTTTGCCCCAGATTTTGACGCCACAAATACATTCTCCATCCGCCGGTCTCGTAACCCCATCCACTTCGATAAGAAGGAAACAACGTTCGGCCGAGTACTTCTAGCAACGAAATCTCGAAGTCTAGAACCAGTCATGAGGCTCACCCCGCATATTTGATATTCTTATCTCGGTCTAGTGCCGGCACTGAATCGAGCCTTCCTTCCACCTCGTGGCTGTAATCTCTCCCTTGCATTATCATGTACCTTATGACCTCCGCTGTCTCTGTAGATAAGGCACTCCTCTTATCTTGCCCGATCACGCCATGATGTGCATTAGACTATGATCGAGGAAGGAGTTACTGACCACTGATGGACTGTCCAGCGGAGCTGAGGCATTCGCAAAAAGAAATTGGCCGGTGGAGTTGGGAGTCAAAGTGGTATCTCTGGCGAACAACCTAGCATAGAGGTACCTCAGCGGGGAAGAAACTCAGGCAACAAGGCAACTTGGGGAATGGAAGGCTTTACGAATCAAGTAGCCTTCATACCAGAAAAAGCCTACCTGGCGGAGCACAGCCTCTGATCGGTTAAATCTGTGTGCTCCTTGAAGCCACTATTGAAGTTGAAAGGTTGGTGTAGTTCTCAACCGGGTAGGTTGGCGAGGTGGCTCCTTCTGCTTCCTAAGATTCAAGGTCCTAAGACCTAATTTCCCAAGAAGCAAGTTCACGATAGTTCTTGCCCGGAATCAATGTTGTATGTATTACGAAGTTTTCGCACCTTCCTTCAGTCATTTGGGCCAGCTCAATGAGGACCTGCAGCACTCCTCCTCGTTGTAGTCATGATAGGAGAACCGGCAGGAAGAGAATTTGGGATGCGAGGCCACAAGCGGAGGGCGGGCAGTGGTGTCAGGACTTTAATGTCGAGTGTCAAGTTCAATAATCTCACGAGCTAGTAGGTATGATGGCACTAGCATGATCATCAAGTGTTATTCCCGAGTGATGTGAATATCAAGTAATCTCTACCTAGGTACAAGAATAAAGGGAAACAATAGACTTTCGTAGGAATCGCTGTGTTGGAACGCTGAAACTGAACGCCCGAGATTCACTGCCGCGCAGCGTGATATGTGATGTGACTGATGACCAGTGATCTCCACCTCTGAGTAGTTCGAATATCCTTCCCTTTTTGTCGCCGCATTGATGTCGTAGCTTTTCGCAGTCCGAAGTTTACATGACGACCATAGCGGGAAAATCACCAGGGCATCAAGCCGTGTTGGGGGGGCCCAATACTTGCAACTTGACAAGCCTTGTTGATTTGACAAGCGTTGTTGCTCAGGAAAGGCCTCTGATTGGTCAATCTAAGTATGCGCTGTAGACGGTCGCTAAAAGTCCCAAGTTCAGCGCCCTAAAGTGACGATGCTTCTTTCCCAAAGTTCATCTCCCTCGGAGACTCCACTACCCTATATCAAAGGAAAGAACGAAGCCCGCCTTCAATCAATTGGGCCAGTGGCTCAATGGTTCTCGCCGTCGCTCTTCTTCTTGTGATCGCCAGTTCGATTCCAGTTGGTGACAGCTTTTTTTCGCGCGAAAAGTTTCGCGCGGAAGTGTGAATGCCCTCATCCGGACTTTGAAGTCAAAGTCTTAGGCCACCACCAGAAAGGTTACTGCCAGAAAGACCACTAGAATGACCGCTATAACGACCACTAACCGAAGACCCCTATAATGGCCTCCAGAAGGTCCTTATAGTGGTCTTTAGCTTTTACCTTTTTGCACCAAAATCCGACCAATCAGAGGCCTTCCCTGACCAACAGTGCTTGGGATCCCAACAAGGCTTGTCTTGTTATCAGCTCTAACAAACCAGTCAAGCCTTGTAACCCCCCCTCAAGCCTTGACACTCTCCTCATAGTCCCGCTAGGGGACGCAGCACCCGCTGCGCCGACCCCGTACAGCCCGTATTTGTCTTATCCCAAATCCACCGCCCTCCACTTCAAAGTTCATGGTATGATCCCCCCCACGCCATATCCCAGGCCTACCGCTGTTCCCAAAACACCAAATATGTACATGTAAATGCCCCTGTACCCAGACACCACGCTTAGTCTCGTAGACGCCACCCCATGCTCTCTTCAAACTAAGTGGTCTCACGACCACCATGGAGCTTCAAGAACAAGCCCCAAGCGTTGCAAAGGGGCTGTCCATCCGGGTTCCGGGAGCGCAGGGAAAGCAGCCTGGCCCGCCGCTTACGGCTGGTAAGGCGCAGGCGCGTAAGGAGCCGGGTGGTACTCCCCTTGAGGAGCCGCGCCAGGAGCCACGGGGGGAGCCGGGTACGCCATCTGCTGTTGAGGCTGCGGGGCAGGCGGGGGCGGGACGTCCGGCGGAGGAGGGCGAGCCGTGAGCGAGATTTGGGCACGCTCGCCCCATTTATGGACCGCTAGGGCGACGGTCATTCTGGCCAGGGCCTGGTCACCGTGGGCCTTGACGTGATGGTCGGCGATCCAATTTGGGCCGTTGGCCGCCTGCATCGGGCCGGCGCTGACCCAGAACAAGCAGGAGGGGCCCATCTGCCTGACGGCCAAGGTGATGAGCGGGCGGATGGTGTCCGCTTCACCTTCGGCACTGATGGACTGGTTGAACCGAGCAGCGTCTAAGACAGAATGAGTTAGTTCCTGTGCTGCGGGAATGAAGTTGGGGAGATGGCTCATGTTTGTAGGTTGCTTACCATAAAGGGCTTGCGGGGCGGGACGAGCTTCAGCTTTGAGGGCATGTTCAGTTAGTTCTCATTCTCGATGAGTGAGGAGAATAGATGGTTTATTGCTCACCAAGAGCGCGGTTCTCGAAGTCGACATGACCCCAGTCCTCAACGTGGCGGATGTCAGCTGTGGAGGCAAGCTGAGTTAGTTCTCATTCTCGATGAGTGAGGAAGATGGATCTTTCATTATTTACCAGGAGCAGGAGCGCGGTTCTCAACCGCGGGGTTCCCAACGCGACGATTGCGCCTGCGGTTGCGGTTGCGGTTGCGGTTGTTGTGGTTGTGGTTGTTGTTGGCGTTCATTTTGTAGACACTGTTGAGATCGCTAACTGCTGTGTTCTTCTTGGAGTTATGTTGCAAAACAAAGTAGTACGAGACGATTGCAGTTGTTGCTGAGGACAGAGGGTGGTCGCGTGAGAGAAGAATTTTCTGAGAGAAGGACGAGAAGAAATCTGAGGAACGATTTATGAACCGACGGGATATTGTGGGGGACACGGACCGAGACAGGACCTCGAAGGCAACAGTACAGGTACCAAAAGGACAGAAATTAATGAAGTTGGAAGGAGCGGAAATAGGGAGAAGGCAGAGTGACGTTTCCTCCCATTTCTGTGCGGCCTGGTCTGGTTGCCCCGTAACAGAATTCATCCTATCTCTCTCCTCCACTCCAACTGGGTATTTTCCAGGCCTTACACTAGCTCGTAAATATAGTACCCGTTGCCTTCATCCTTTTCCAAGTTCTCGTCCGGGTGGTCGCTCTCTCTGTTATGCTGCGCGGCCAGTTCCAAGGCTTCAAACAATCTGCCGAGTTTGGGGTAGTGCTCTGGCTCAAGCTCAGGAGAGTAACGGCGTTTCAAATTGGTGTTCAATGGGCCGTTCAGATACGGATCAGATCTCAGTAAGGCCGCCCTCTCTTCCTCGGATCCGCTAGTTAGTTGAGGGAAAAGTTCGTCTGTGCTATAAACCATTGAAAACTCCTTCTGTGCTTGCTTAGGTCTATCAGAGCCACTTTCCTCGAGAGTGCTTTGAACTTTAGACCTATAGAGATTGAACCGGCCGCGCGGTCTTCGACGGTTGAAAGAGTCAGAGATATTGAACACGCCCAGTCTTTCGAATTTTCCCTTCTGGCGAGATGCTAACGCGGGTCTTAGGAATAGTCCCTTGAGTCCGAGATGCCAAATACTTGGAGCTGGGAACCGCAGATGTACTTCGAGAGGCGCAAGGTAAACCATCGCTGATTGAGCAACTGCTAAGTCGCGGGTTTCCTTTTCATCCCAATTCATAGCTAGGACATGCACCACACTTGCACACTCTTCATCCGCATCGGATTCCCACCATCCGCCTATACTATCTTGGGGACTGTGAGACCGGTATCTCACGGTAGTCCGTAGCAACGGGCCTTTGATACGGACTGTTCCGCCACTTACTTGCCCGAACAAATGCATTGGTGTCGATAGAGTTACCATAGCCCCCAAGATTGTAGCTAGGCCGTCCACACCTGCGTCATGGGGGGACGGTATTGCTAAGGAGCATTCAGCGTTCAATGAAGCCCAGGACCAGGAAGGGGCTACGTCCATCTTGCGTGCCTTGCTTTCCTTAACCTTCTCGCATCTCCAGAGAAGGTTCTGTCGAAGGCAATAGGACCATAGGCCGGCATGGTAGGTAATGTCATTCCATCCGCTGCTCAATATTTCTGCAAGACCAGAGATGGCTACAAGCTTATCTGATTGCTTAGTAAGTCTCCTGCCAGAGTATTCTTTGACTAGCAATGCCCAAACCCGGTGTCGTTCGGAGTCGTGAGGCAGCTTGCCTCTTGACAACTCAATCAGTGTCGTGCTTGTCACCGCTCTTTTTGAATGCGAGTATTTGCCTGAGGGATCGACCAAATCTGGAAAGCATTCACTTGCTTCACCCATGGAGCATTCCCAGTAAAGCTCTTGTTTTCCGAAAATAAGGGTACGCCGTGCCAGGATTTGCTCCTGAAGAACCCAGCCTCTTGTGTTGAGGATGAGCCTCTCTTTCTCGGGGCCGTACATACCCCAACTTCCCAGGATCCTGCCACTGGAAAGCGCTATTTCCCAGGGTACGAATGATAAGGGGTATCTGGGGTAAAAGAAGCCTCCACGGGGATTTGGCGACGCACCGGCGGCTAAATTGAGGTAGGTGTTCTGGTACACAAAACGCATCTGAGCGGATTCTGTTCCCCAATCGTCGGGTGAATCTTGGATTATACACAGGGAATCGATCCACAAGAACTGCACGTTTAGCTTTCGGGTTATTAAAATGGCGTCCTGGAAAGTTCTTGGTAACTCGGCTAGCGCAAAACCCTTCAACCGAGAGTCATAGTTCTCCAGTAGAAGCTGAGTCGGTACTGAATCCCCCCAGCAATGACTTAGTGTCATATATCTCTGCTTCCGAAAGTCCAGTCCTGTAGTCTCGCGTATCTTAACTGTAGGGCTTCCCACACATCCTACATCGACGAAACGGGCGGGATATCTCCCATGGAAGTCTCCATGCACCATTTTGTTGCATGATGGGTGGCTGGACACGCAGTTGTCGACCCACCGGAGCGCTTGGGCGAAGCTTGCTTCACTCCCCGTGTTCAGACTGGTTGGGAGTTGACGGGCCCGATAAGCTGGAGGAAAGAACAGAAGGTCAGCTTCCTCTTAGGACAGATATGGGACATGACTTACCAGCCCGTAACTCGTCGTAAAAATATGCAACATGTGTGGTATCTTCACCCACAATATCGAGATTGAAAAAGACACCTTGCAGGTGGAAGTACTGTATCTTAAGTACTAAGGCCTTGTCACCCACAGGGCTTGATGTGTCAATGACGGGTTCTGTCACCGTTCTTAAGACCCCCGGTTGCGACACAACAGGTTGCAGGAATGGATAGATGTGCTCGGCGCGCTTCGTGTCCTGGCCCGTGATGAGGTGAGCTTTTTCAGACGCTAAAACTTGAGCAACCAAAGAACAACAAAAATGGCAGTCCCCCTTGCACGCCGAGTTTAACAGTTTGTCCCAGCTGCCAAAAGGCACCGTATCGCAGTAGTATGTAGATCTAGCATCATGTACAAATACATCGCTGAGGCTCTTGAACATGCTCTCACATGTCTCGCAAAGACGATCGAATGCCTCTTTCGAAAGGTGTAACTCGCCCGACGGTGTCGTACAAGTCGGAGGCATCTTGATTCCGAGAGAGCATTCCGGTCATGGAGGATCGATGGCGCTGTTCGAATGTTGTGTGTTGATGGAGATCTTGGTTGCTCTTCGAGAAGGCATCGAGAAGTGGTCAAGTGAAAAAAAGAAAGCGGGGTAACCGTAAGTTGAGGCCGAGATAACGAGCGGATGTAACGTACCGGTATCTGCCCATTACAAAGTTGGATTTCAATCTCGGAGGTCCGTTGGGCTACTAACAGCCGATCACAAGATAAACCATTGGAAAGTGTTTGACCATTAGCTGCATATGCAGGTGTATTTAACGCTCTGATGTATCTTACACGTCGTATGGTACCTTACCTTATTGCCTTATCAGTGTTCTGCCGGCTCAACCACCGTCCGCCCAACACCTTGCGAATTGTGACTTGTTCAACATCGACCATCGTTGATTCCGCAGTTGAGAAGTCAGGTAAGTAGGCATCGCTTCCCCGGGCGTCTTACTCCATGATCTTTCCGACGGAGGTAGCGAGAGGGAGGTACGGCGACTATGACCTCATCAGGTCGTTGGAGACCGGCGGATGACTGGATCGTGGTTGCCGTTCATCGTGACAGAACGGGCTGGAATCATCGTGGGCCGTCACTGCCACAAACATTTAGGGAAAGAGCTAACGAAATTCTGATCGAGATCATCACCCAGTTCTGCAGCAGCAAAACGACTCACGGGTTTTATGGAACGTGCGCTGGTGATGTACCAAAACGTTAAGTCACCGTTGTCATTACCGTCTTCTGCGTCCTGTCAACCAGACCGCTGAATTGCAATCCATGTTGTTTACCGGGACTGAGCCTCCAATATGGGTAAGGTGAGAAGTCAATATCCGCAAAGCCAATGTATGTCTAAGAACGGAACCCTACAGACTGAGCCTCTTGAACCCATGCAGCCAGCCTCCAAGAGCCGAAACCGTGCTGTCAGTCCTCCATGCATCAAAACGAGCTATCTGACACCGAAACCGGCAACCTGACTCACGCCCGACAGAGGATCAAACACGACCACATCGGATAAACTGGCCAGTGAGCAAGACGAAGACGTGTCGCCATGATACCTTTAAACAGTCAGGCGTCCGTTGTTGTTTGTTATCCACGGCTGTTTGGTTTTGTGGCATCATGTCATCGCCGTACAACATCTAGCCTGTGACGAACCGCATGGCTTTGCTACCTGCTATCGGCCTTTTCTGGAAAACTGCTTGATAGGGCAATAGAAGTGCCAGCAAACACTTCGGCACGATGTGTCACTAGAAGGACCAGACTGCGCTCAACGATGGCAGTATGTTTGAAACAATTCCAAACCAAGAACACGGATATGACGCACCGCTGACAGTGTCACTCTCAGGCACCACATACCATCTACCTGACCGGTGGGCAACAGCGAAAAGAGTGATACATGTGCGAGCTATCCGGCTAGAGGGATAGGTAGGCAACATCAATCATGGCCTTGTTGTTCTCAAGCGAGAGGACACACTGCTTCGGAAGTGAGCCCACCGCGGCATTTGTCGACAGAACATGTGAAGACATGTTTGGTGCCAAGGTAGGACTCCTTGGATTTCTGTGGACTCTGTAGGCTCTGTGAGAGTATGCCTCGCTTTGTGCCTATTTAAGGTTGAGCCGCATGGTTTCAACGGCTCTACTTATAGCCAAGCATCGCCGTCCCCGTTGTGACTCCTGGTCGCACATGGGTTACTTCCCCAACTCATACCTGTGGCTATGGCATCACGGTGTTTGATATGCCGTGGTGGTATTCAACTCGGGAACGGCGGATGAATCATTGAAGACATCAGTGGAGGTATAAGAAGTTGCGTGAAGAACCAGACCCCAGCTGATCATTTAGTACAGACTGATTTTGGTCCAAGATGTCACCTCAAACTTTGAGCTTAGTGTATCCAGCTCTGGAACTAATCGATCCTCCACTCCTGCGATAACATCATCCCCGTCTCTACTCAACATTTCTACCGCTTACAAGGCTCAGAAAACATGCCAGGAAACCGCCGCTACCCGCCGGAGCGCATCCGGTACGCCAGCTACATATGGCCAGCAGACTGGCAGCCAGAAAGGACATCAACATCAACCTCAACATCATTTAATCACGACCTACAACAGCAGCATTGCGCCTGCTGCATTCGCTCCTCATACTACGTAACTCCCAGCCCGGAAGCCTTCCAAAGGCACCGTCTAGTGCTATCTCGATGCGAACAACTCGACCCATCGCTTCTAGATCGCCACGGCTACAGCAAGCTCATCAGCGACGCCACCAGCGTGGTGCTCTGGGCCATATGGAAGAACCTGGTGTACGACTCGGACTTGGTGTACATGACATGGAGCGTGGATTACTTTTATTTCTTGATTGATTGGTTGTTGTGGAGGGTTTATGGTTCGTTTTCTCCCTACCCCCGGCTTCTTCATCCCTCATGTCCTCCATCGCTTTTACAGGCTCATTGGAAAGATCTTGATTCTGTTTTGACACAACAACCTGACAAAAAACAACAGTCCCAACCGAACCCTTCCCCTTCGCCTTCCACCCGCCCGTCAAAACCGGTCCCCCCTACAGCGACGTCGTCGAGTACTTCCTCTGCCGATCCGACGGGTTGAAATATCTGGAGGGTCTTTTTTCCAACTGCAATCGGTACCACACCCGATGGAAGATGCTGCAGGCCATTCGGAGCATCTTCAACGGACAGGATTATTATGTGGGTTATGGCGGGAGTTGTGTATGCGGCTCCGGATCGACGAGAATGCCGCTGGTTGCTTGTGTGTGTCTGCCCTGGTCTAGGCCGAGGGAACCGGTTGTTGTGTTGAGAGTTGAGGAGACTACTACGTGGAGGAAGAAGAAGAAGAGCAAGGAGGCGGGTTGTGTGGTGATGTAGGAGGACGAAGTGGAGGACCAAGATGACGGCGTGCGTGGCCATACTTCGAGTGCTTGAGAGGTTGGTACCAGACCCTCCACATCCCAGTCCCCTTCACATATCCCATCCCATGTCTGATAGACAGCTGACGGAGATTTCCTTCCCGCAAATAGTGGTAACTGTTTGGGCCCAGTCTCTCCTATACTCTCACAATGGCCGACAGCAGGCTCGCTGACGAGTGGACCAGAAGCTGGAAATGGGGGATATGATGATAGAAACAGCATACGTGTATCCCAACCGTGCTAACAAAAGCTTTTCCTCTCGCACGAACGATGGGCACTACCTTTGAAACAGCTTGGTTACCCTTCGGCAAGAAAGAAGCATCGAGTCTGCTTATTAGAAACGTAAATCTGCGCCTACAGGTCCAGTCCGCATCGCCCTTCACCCTTTGGAGCTTTGAAGCCAGAACCTATCCTTGATCGAGACCACAAGCCGGCAGGTATTATCTCTACATATCACTTATACCCAAGTACCTCTAGACGAGATAGGCCTATTGTCAATGACGGATAATTTGCTGCCCAGGATGAAACCCCTATTGAAGCAGACGCATCACCTAATGAGCGGGACGGAATCTTGTGATTACAGGACGCAGACGAAATGGAACTTGTCTGAAGAAGAGCGGAGAGCGATGCCTTAATCGCGGAATCTTCAGGTTCGTCCTACCGACGTTCATTATTCACTGGAGCTTAGTGTCGACTAGTGGCGGATGAGGTCTAAAGGTCAAGGTTTTTCATGATGCAGTCTGATCTTCCATCTCCCTGGCCTCTATTCACTATGGGACGGTCGAGCTGCACCTGGAGTGAACGGGCCGCTCAAGAACCGCCAAGGAGATGCGTGAATGTAAACACCATTCACTGCCTAAATAATTTTTTTGGGAAATTTCACCGGAGCCTACTATAAATTTTCCTCCTGCCCGCCTACATCTATCTCCTTTTCCTCCCTTTTTTCTCTCACCCCAATTTCTACCTCCATCGTCCAACAATTTACTACCAATATCTACGTCCTATCGCAAACAGTCCAAACATCAAGGTATACCATCCGCGATACCCTTTCTCGAATTTCTTCATCCTCTTCCACCTTTTCACCCCATCAACAACTCCAGTCTTGATTCATTTTCCTTCTTCGACTTGAACGTCATATATACCTCTAGGTACCGACACCAACTAACTCACATCAGACATCGACACAATGCTACTCAACATTTTCGAGAGACTCCCTTGGGAGCTTGTTTCCGCGGTCTTGGGCTTCCTGCCCACCCAAGACTTCCTCTCGCTCCTACTCGTCAACAAAGAGCATCACCGCAACTTTTACGACGAGTTCGTGCGCGTCCATCTTGCACCTTCCAGAGACCAGGCGCGGCGTGACTGGAGTCTAGTCAGAATCTACATCAACGCCGTTCGCTACGACTCTCTCGGTCTGCTCAAGACGTTCCTGGCCATCGTCGATCGCGACAGGGCTATCGGACTTCCGACAGCTTTCCATCCCACCAGGCAAGTATCCCGACTCTATCTCCGTCCAAGGCTCGACATTCTGTAGCACAGAGACTAACCGGCCGACCACGTCGGAAAAGGCAAATCGGAGATACCCCAGGCTTCTCACAATTCGGCCGGGACACAGTGTACGACCCATCATTGCCCTTCTTGCCATCCTCTCCATCGCGGGAAGCAGTGGAATCAGCGCACCTGCGATTCTGTCTCATCAAACCCTTTACCTACATCGGCCTTGCCGTCCAATCCGACGCGCCCCAGATCCTTAGTCACTTGTACAACCTCCCAAACACAAAGCGCGACTTGTTGAACACCACAACTACCCGCTCCTATGCCTGGTACAAGGCAATCTCGACACTCGCCAAAGCCCTCGACCCAGACGCGCTCCAGCCCATCAAAGACGAAGCGCTACACATCGCGGCCAAGTCAGCTTTCCCTCGGACGACCCGCCTGCTTCTTGCTAAGGGAGCGAACCCCAACAGCCGACCCTTGGTTCCCAGACCAGACGGCACAATGACAGAGGGCACCACTCCGATCCAGGAAGTTCTCTTCCACCCTTCTCAGCGCGAACAAGGAGAGCAGGGCTCACCGGAAGCCACTGTACACGTCTGTCCATGGCGTTGGCACATGTATACTGTCTACTTCATCGTCTTTTTGCAATCGGGCGACTTGCCTGTCGGAACAGGATGTTCGAAGCCCCATAAACGGCTGGCCGTCGAGGAGGGGATGTGCTTGCACAGCGCACTCATCGGTCTCCAGGCGGATGAAATTAACACGCGCCCGAGACGAGTTTTTCATGGGTATAGGGTGCTTCACACCTTTCTGGCTTTGCTGGAAGGGGGCGGAGATATGGGCCTGGTTGTACAGGGGCAGATCGAGCTGGAGGGATTGGGGACGCATGAAGAAGTCTGTTCAGTGCATCATCTGCCGGGACAAGCATGGCCGGTGCATGGGATGAGGGCTCCGAGGGAGCGTGTGTGGTGAGCAAGGCTTATGGAGGAGTTCCGCTAGGAAGGGAGGGGATGGTGAAGAGGGTGATCGGGCATGCTTTACAGGGATGGGAAGAATGGAAGAACAAGATGTGAATATACTAGATGTGCAGTTCAAGCCATGTATAGTGTAAAGGGGCGTTTAGTAGGAGAAAGAGGAACGTCCGTTGGTGTTACTAGCCTCAATGAGGGCAGACCTTGCTGTGGTTTCAGATCGATGATATGTTCGACTGGTTCCTAGATATATTCCTCACATGCAAGTTCAGTAAATCGTAAGCGCCATCCTTGACAATCAAAGTCTATAAATAATGTTTCGGACCCCTACATCATACCTACCTCTATTCAACCTCTCGGACACCAAGATCAACCAACTTGCTCAAAACCACCGCGTCGTCGCGCTCATACCCCTGGTACAAGTGGCATCTCGACCATATCCAAAGCCCTTCTTTCCGAGCCCGACGCGTTGCACACCGCCGAGGAAAAGATCAGGGCCGGGTTCTCCTGGCGATACAAGGGGGATATTAACAATCCCAAGAATTCATCTCTGGGCATTAGTCCTGAGGAGAACTGCGCCGTTTTCCTCACAAACCTCCCCTCGGGCACCACTGAGAAGATTCTTTTGGATGCTCTGGGAATCCATGGACCCTTCGGACGTGTGCACGCCACATCGGTTGCCCCGGAAGCCGACTGTCCATGTCGTCAACACATCAAAGACGAAGCCCTGCACATAGCAGCCAAGGCCGCCTTCCCACGCACGACTCAACTCCTTCTCGCTAAAGGCGCCGACCCGAATAGTCGCTGCGCTCCACTACCACCTCCCTTTGCCGAACATGGACCGCATACAGGCACAGGAATGCCCGCCGTCGAGGGAACCACCCCCGTCCAAGAGGTCCTATTTCACCCCACCCATCGCGAAGAAGGCGAGGAATTTTCGGACGACGCCTTCGTCAACAACTGCCCGTGGTGTAGCTACCTATACGCCGTTCATGAGGTCGTCTTTCCTGAAGGCTTAGACTTCCCTCTTGTCACGGGTTGTGAGATACCACACAAGCGTCTCCAGACCCCTTTCAAGACATTCCTCTAGTGCCAGAGGTAGAGCCAGAGTACTACTCGACTCCAGAGCAATGGTGGTCCTCTCCAGAGCTAGTGCTAGACTCTATTCAAGTGGCTGTAGAGTCTAGCTCTCCCGTTAAACAAGCAGTTAAACGTAAGAGAGCCAGAGCAGTCAGCTCAGAAGTCTTACCTGCTCCCAAGGTTACACGAAGTGGTCGTGTAAGCAGGCCCAGTCAGAAGGCCATGGAGGCGAGCCAGCAGTAGAGGTAAACACCATGCCAAGCATCACGAGATTACCTCTACCTTATTCACCATCGTCAGTACCATAGTCTTTCGTAGTGTAAATGAATGCCATAAAACTATCCCATGTGCAAAACATTGTGTGCTATAGAAATCTCTATACAAAACTATGTCGTTGAACATCGTTGTCATTTTTCATACATATCTAAGAATCTGGAATTTACCTTGTAAATGATATTTTACCTCAAAATGACGTGCCAAGACTGGTAATATTGGGGCATAAATAGGTAAGCAATGGGGCACGTCTAAGACGACCCTGGGGCACGCGGATTAAAGGCCAACCAGAACGACAGCGGGATGTGCCTACACAGCCCGATTATAGATCTCGAGGTTCAAGAGATGGAGACCAGGCCTAGACGCGTGTTCCGTGGATATCGGGCACTACATACGTTGCTCGCTTTGGTTAGAGGGGGCGGGGTTTGGGACTGGCGGCGTGGGCGCACACGGTTGAGGTGGAAGGATACGGGACGCATGAGGAGGTGTGTGTGGTTGATCAGCCGGGTCCATTTCTGGTGCATGGAATGAGAGCTCCGAGGGAGCTTGTGTGGTAGTCAAGGTATGATCGTGGAGGAGTTCCGCTTGTGATGGAAGGAAGGAATGGTGAAAAAAGTGATGTGAACATGCTTTATAGGGATGAAAGAAGCAGTTCAAAGCAAGCATGCACTGCGTAAATGTGCGCTTAGTTGAGGAGAGAGAGAGGAAAGTCCAAGTCAATAGTAACTTCATTACACAATATCATTAACAGGTAACTAACGTGACCGACGAGGTGAACAGGCGAATAACAAAGTCTTGTGTGTGCAACGAGGCCCGAAGCTGATTCCCTGCCCTGCCTCCCCCTCCATGTCTTTTTACGCCTTTTCCCCAAGACTGCAACGTAAATCCGTGTGCTTGAAAATGGATGAGATCACCACGTTTGAAGTCTCGAGGCTTGTGAGGTACGACTCGTTCGGCGGTACTGAAGAACAAAGAAAAAAACAAGAACAGACAGGGGAAATATCCAAAAAGGAACAAATCGACAGACAGTCCAGTCGTGGTCCAAGCGCTTCTTGATATATGACCCGTTACACATTTGTCATTGCAAAAGACGTAAGACACTTGCCTATGCATCACTCCTTCCCCATTTTCGCTTCGAGTGTGCTCATCATCCGTTTTATTTCCCTCTCAAATCAAAAAAAGAACATCAGATCAGAACCCCCACGAATCCGGTCTCTGCCAATTCGACGGGCCCGCCTCCCCTTGCCTCGGCGCATGCCTCGACAACCTCGCCCGCCCCTGCATCGACTGCCTCTGCGACATCGGCATCGGCATAGGCGGCATAGGCGGCGTAGGCTGCAACGGCTGAAACCGAGTTGCCTGACTATGCGACGTACTCGGCGGCGACGCCCAGGACATGGAGCTGCGGCTGCAAGCGGTAGAAGGCGGCATCATAGACGCGGAAAAGATGCCGCTGCTAGCAATACTGACGCCGCCGAGCGAGTCGATGCTGTTGCGCGCATCGCGCGAGTGGTTGGAGTGCGTGGGCGAGGGGGGTTGCGGGAAGTAATCGGACATGCTGGTGGACAAGCGTTCGAACATGCTGTGACGCGATCCATCGGGCGTTGGGGACCTGGCACCGTGAGTCGTGTCGAGGACGGGCGGTTGGGTGGCTTTGGTGGGGGAGCGGCAGGCGGTAGGGTTGGGTTGCGTGACGGGGGCGGGGAGGATGGTGCCGTAGTTGATGGCCTTTCCTTTCTCTTGCATGGTGGGTGACGTGGGTGATGATGGCTCGTCCTCGTAGAGCAGGCCTTTGCCCATGGAGGAGCGCTTCTTGTCCCGCTTGGTGTAGGCGGCTACTTTGAGAGGGGTGTATTTGATGAGGAAGTTCTGGACGCGGGCGGTGCGGCGGTATTTGAAGAGGAGAGCAAACAAGATTAAGAAGAGGACCACGATGGCTGGGGGGGGCGGATGTTAGTGAGAAGTTCTTGAGGAGTGATGGCTGATGGGCTGACTTACTGACGACACAACCGGCAATACCAGGTACAAGTCCCGTGGTGCTGGTTTTGGGCGAGTCCACGGCGGGACTGTCGCTATTCCCTGTGGTTGAGCCTCCACCCATTGGTGTGTGAGTTGAGCCGGGGGTGGGATTAAGGTCTGGGTTGACCCATGAGGGGTCATCAGATCCAGATGCTTGCCCAGGGATGGTGCTTTCTCCTGATGGAATGCTTGTTGGGGTGCCTGCGGCGATCCATGCAGTGGAGAGCGTAGTAGGAATGGTTTGGTCGTTATGTTGGATTGCTGAGTGATAGGAAGTGGCCGAAGGCTGAGAACCCTGCACCAAGTTATCCCCATCCTTAGAGGTATCATTCCCACCCTCATCCCCAACCGTGTGTTCGCCCGACTCGGATGAGTGACTCGCAACTGGCATTGGGGCGGCGAGAAGAACCTTTCCAGGAAGAACTCCATTCCCAGCATGGCTGCCTGAAGTAGCCGTGGCCTGTACTTCAGCCTTATCCGAAGTCACGCTCGGTGGTGGAACGGCGGCGTTGTTGCCGTTTTCAGATCCGACAGGTCCCGTGGTTTCCTTGTCAGAGCCGGAGCCTCCATTCCCGGCATTCCCAGCGTTACCCTTATCCGCACCACTCGAACCAGAGCCGCTTCCTGATCCGTTGCCCTGCCCAGATCCCTCACTTGATCCCGTTCCAGGATTCGATCCCGACCCTTGTTCGGCTCCTTTCGTTGGTTGCGGCGTAATGTTGGTTGGCGAAGGCTTCACGACTGCGGGAGCAGTAGTGGCTGGCGGTGCTACCACTACCGGTGGCTGTGTTACCACGGGAGGACTGGCGGGCTGAGTCTTAGTTTCGACTGGAGGTGGTGCTACAACTGCAGGGGGTGAAGTTGCGGCCGGTGGTGCTGGTGCTGGTGCTGGTGTCGGCGTTGTTGCCGGCGGCGTCTCCACGGGGTCTTCTGGCTTAGGACATCCCGGTGTCTTGGGAAAGGCCTTGCACCATGGGCTGAAGAGCTTGTCAAAGAATTCCGTGACCGTCCGCTTTTCTAAGGCGTGGTCGAACCCATCTTGATTGTCCATCGTTCGGCTGGTCTCAGTGCCGTTAAGATCACAAAGAGTGTGATATTTGGACGTTGGTATCTCGTTGAAGTTGTCCGCTGGTCATTGGATATGCTTATAGCGGATGTTTTGGTGGTATAAAACGAGTGACAAGTATCCAAGTCCCAAAAGAGTGGAGGGATCTATTGGATATTGGGATATAGTTAGGAAACGGAGAAGAGAGGAAGAAAACAGACGAGACGCATTTGGCAGCGTGGAACGGAGATCATCGAGACTAAAAAGGATTATAGCTCGGAGGCGATGAAAACGGGTCCTGTGTAGAACCCGGATCCTTCACAAGGAGTCACATCCTGTCACCTACGGCCAAGCACCTCCGAGCACAGCGTTGACGAATCATGGATGTCGTGGGCCGGGGAAAAGCAACGGCAGTCAATCTTCAATGCATGGACTGCACATTGGCCTCTGTTGCCGAGCGAGTTGAACCGTGCAAGTGGTATCCCTAGATTCGGTAAAGATCGACGGGACGTGGAGGTCTGTACCTGACGCTATACCCAGGGCGGAATAGCGCATTCTGCCCCCAATTTCAACTTTCCCGTAGCTCCCGCTTGGCACCCATCATTACCTTCCCCTTCAGGGGACACACTGGCCATGAAGCACCCCGAGCTCGACGACGAGGATGCTACGCTTGACCCCAGAATCACACCAAATCCAAGTTTTTGATCATGGCTGTTGGCGGGCACGGCAGCAGCGCGACTCTCCGCGGCTTGGGATGACGATATTTGGTCGGCGAGACTGTGCAGAACAGAAATTCCGGCGTTTCAGCGGCTGACTTGGCTGATTGAAGAGACAATTTCCGGGACCTCAAGTCTAGTGTACGCCGCAAGCTC
The DNA here is from genome assembly GCA_009806235.1 of Neurospora sp. CHS-2018c. Taxonomy (NCBI): domain Eukaryota; kingdom Fungi; phylum Ascomycota; class Sordariomycetes; order Sordariales; family Sordariaceae; genus Neurospora; species Neurospora sp. CHS-2018c. The sequence goes on from RAPC01000002.1 coordinate 1,045,231, forward strand.
CGCGCGCTAGACAAAAGGGACAAGGACACTTTATCCGGTCTTCTCGGTTCCTGTTTGCCTAATTGCAGCGCAATTCAATAGTGTTTCGGCTGGAGTGGCATTGCAACGTGGTGCCTTTTGGGTACGGGATGCTTTGCTGCGTCGCGTGTCCTGGTCGAATTCTGAGGGGTTGTGGGACTTGTCCGAAGACACCACGAACGGTAGGGCGAACAAATGGTGGGCAATGGGCGGGAAGCGCACAGGTCATGGCAGATCCAAAGCTGATCCCATCAGTGATCCGAGGCCGATCACGATACATGACGATGGGGAGCCGTCGATAGAAACTCAACGGGGAAAGGGTCAGCGCAGAGCACCTCGTCACCCACGCTCATTTCCGAACCATCTTTTCTCTGTATGGCCCACGCCGATCTTTGACCGATAAGGCTAAGGCAGCAGCCGAAAAGAGTTGAAGAAACGAGGTGAAAAGAGAAAGTAAAACAGGTTGGCAGGCCGTGTCAATTGTCAGGTTTGCACGTTGCAAGTCGCTTCGAGCAATTAACCTGCAAGCTCGGTTCGACTGTCTTGATGCGTGGGCCAACAGGATTGAGCTTCGCCCGCGAACTCCATCTCGTCTTCGTGTCTTCCTCGACTCGGAGCCCGAACACGTGGACAAGGTTCCTCGCTCCCATGGCCCTGCATAGCGTTTTTCTCACGTGCAGCCCATCGTGTCCAACAAGGTTGGTCCCAGAATGTGGAATTGACCACCTTCGCGTATCTTGTAGACCGTAACAGGCGAAGAACCTATGGCTTCCGTCATAGTGTAGAGGACGTTGTTGGCCTGCCATCCACACTATGAATAATCTCGGGTACCAGCCCCTTTCTCCCTCCACCTCGGATCGAATCCGTCTGAAGCTCGTCATCACCAGGCGTACACCGTTGGGGGTACCGGTACCGCGTTTGATGAAGCTGACGAAGTGGAAGTGGTGGTTGTCCCAGACGAACTTTCTTCTCCGGGGGGTTGCCGACGAGCCATACCGACGATCTCCCTATCACTAGTCACCATGACACCCAGGATATTCGACAACCACACAACTCGGTAGTCAGGGCTGGGAATGGTGACGTTGGGTCAGTGGGTGAAATACTCCGACAAGCATTCGGCCTTTCTCTGACATACCCGTCTTCTCCTAAGTTTGATGAGGTCCATTGAGGAGATTCGACCCGGTCAAAACCACGATTGACTCGTACGTAGCAGTGTTCCGCGAGAAAGTAGACGGCAATGATGATGAAGACGCAGGGGAAAAGAGCGCCCATAATATTCCACGATGATTGAAGCGAAGGTGGTTTTGACCTCGTGCTCAAGGTGTCTGTTTGAGGAGAAGGTGTCGGAAGGGCCAAGGCCGAGGACAAGCCTGACCAAAGAGAGCTGAAAAGGAGGATTCGAGTGGTGATGAAAGACATCATTGTCTCGTGGTATTTCGCTCCGTTGTTCAGATTAGGAACGGTAGGAAGGGGTTTGTTGGGGCAGAATAGGGCTGGTAAGAGCTTCCATCACTTTTTTCCTCCTTGAGTCTGGACATTTGACTGTAGGTAGGCCAGATAAACACTCGTCCATCATACGTACCGTGGTATCGCAATGAGGCCTGTTGATGGGCTTCACAGACTGCGGAATACCCAGCCATCCGTTGTTGCACTTGAGTCTCCCTGTGTCCCGCAACTTGAGGCAGTTGGTGAGACAAGTGTGCCCGTGACCCATTGTTTTGATCTCAGGCCTGAGTTGTCAAGTGGTATTGACAATGTCAACTCAAATGGACCGGAAAACCAGGTTTGCTTGAGAGGACTTTCCGATAGCGCCATCGTCTCAAGAGCATTGGCCATTGGGGGCTAACTGATGACTGTTGGCCCTGAATCTTGACCAGAGTTTGGTTCGTTCATCGAAAGCCGAGCTACAAGAGAGTGCTGAATGGTTCGACCACATTTCCGTAGCAGAGAGAGATGTAGGTTAGGTATGTCGTGCGAGGTAGCTTCATCGTCGTCGTCGTCACACCGCAAAGTAAACACGGTTTGGCTGCACCGCGATACGCCATGCCTGGCGGTCGTCATCCATGACGACGTAGCTGAGTCAGAGTCGTAAGCGCTGCTTTTTGTTTCTTTATGAATGTCGCAGTAGAAGTCGGACTGCCGTGGTGTGGTGTGTCGAGGATTTCTGACTGTGACAAATTGAAATGCGAGGTGAAGTGAGGTCATCGCAAGCGGAATCCGAGCTCAAACGGCGCCATTTACAAAAGTTGTGCATATAGAAAGCCTATCTTTTACTAACATCTTCACACCATTCTTGCTGTTCAAACTGTTAGCTCTCGATAATCGCTGCATGAGCATTATCAATGCCGAGACCCGCGCACCTTCCGAATTGGGTCCTGTAGGCAATCAGCCATTGGATGACGAATCGACCAGGATGGGACGAGCGGGTACCTGGATCAAGAATTGGCCAATGGCGTCGCGCCAAATCGGTGAGCTCCCCGCTTTACTCCTCAGTCACAGCTCCTCCTTTGTTGTTTGCACCTCCAAGAGCTGTCCGCGTGTCGCATCATCACGACCTTCAGGATCTGCAGGCAGCTGTAGCGCCCCTCACGTGCTACAAGTTTGGCCTTTTCCCACGGGTCGGCACTTCAATCTCCAATTTCCAACCTCCTCCTTGTCCACCACACTGTAACAATCCGACGTGGGGACAACGGCCGGAAAAGTATCACCATCAACAAAACAACACAACACCACAACAATGGACGAGAAGGGCGGCGGGCTGCCCCCGTACAGCGCCGTAGCGCCTCCCCCTCCAGCATGGAAGAGGAAGAAGATGCGCCGGTCCAGAGGCCTCAAGTTCCTCGCGGTCGCCTGCATGGGCTTCATTGCCTACGCCCAGTGGAGACAGCTCCCCTCGCGCTCCGAGCCCGGTAACGGCAACGTCACGGTCCACGGCTTGTCGGTGCAACGCTTGCACGACGACCTCTCCACCTGCTCCAAGCTACGCCAGAAGCCCCAAGACCCCATCGGCGAGGGCCGCGAGAAGAACGCCCGCTACATCGACGGCCATGCCCCCACCCTCATCAAGAACGCGACCGTTTGGGTCGGAGAGCCGGCCAAGGGCACCTCTGCTGCCGATGCGCGCAAGGGCAAGGGCTACAGCTGGATCAAGGCCGACGTCTATCTCGAGTATGGCCTTATCAAGAAGATCGAGTCCGACATCGCCGCCTCCAGTCTGCCCAAGGGCACCCACGTCTTTGACGCCAAGGGCCGTCCCCTGACCGCCGGCATCATCGATATGCACAGCCATGCCGGCGTGGACTCGTTGCCGAGCCTTGACGGAAACGAAGATACCAATGAGCTCTCGGCGGACATTACCCCTTTCGTCCGCTCCATCGACGGCATCCAGCCCAATGACCACCAAATCCAGGTCATCAAGTCTGGCGGTGTCACCACCAGCTTGATCCTCCCTGGGTCGGGCAACAACATGGGTGGTGAGGCTTACGCCATCAAGCTAGCTGTTGGCAAGCCCGATGGTCGCAACGAGACCAGTGCCGCCGACATGCTGGCTGACCCGGAACGCAACTGGAGGTTCATGAAGATGGCCTGCGGTGAGAACGCTAAGCGCGTTTACGGGCGGGTCGGAAAGCAGGGTCCTACCAGTCGTATGGGCGAGAGCTGGGAGTTCCGTCACGCCTTTGAGCAGGCGACCAAGTTGGTGCGCGACCAGGATGACTGGTGTGATGCCGCCACTGCAGTCGGCGTGCAAAACATGAAGGGATATCTTCCCCAGGAATTGAAGTGGGAGTCGCTTGGCGCCTTGTTGCGCGGACAGATTCACCTCAACACTCACTGCTACACCATTCCCGATCTCGAGGCTTTCGTCGATCACACCAACGAGTTTAAGTTCAAGGTCCGGGCCTTCCATCATGCCCATCAGACCTATTTGGTACCAGAGGTAAGTCAGACACTCTCCTCCTCCAATGCTATCCTGTTGCTAACGAAGCGGACAGATTCTCAAGCGCGCCTACGGTGGTGACCCCCCTGCCTCTGCCATCTTTGCCGACAACATGTACTACAAGGCCGAGTCCTACGTCGGTTCCGAGTTTGCTGGAAAGTACCTCTGGGACAACGACTTGACCCCCATCTATGTCAGCGACAACCCGGTTCTCAACGCCCAGCACGTCCTGTTCGAGGCCGCCAAGGGCCACAAGTATGGCTTGCCCTACCACGCTGCTCTCGCCTCCGTAACCACCGCTCCGGCTGAGCGTCTCGGCTTTGGCAACAGACTCGGCAAGATCAAGCCTGGATTTGATGCCGATGTCGTTGTCTGGGACAGTGATCCTCTCGAGGTGGGCGCTACTCCTGTGCAGGTGTGGATCGACGGGACTGCCCAGTACGAGCACCCTATCGAGCTGAACAAGCCCGTTCCCAAGTTGATCTTCCCGGATGAGAGCACCTCTGCCATTGTCGAGGAACCTGTAGACATGAACTCGGTTGTCTTCACTGGCATCACCAAGGTTCTTGGTGACGTTGAGATCAAGGGCGGAAGCAAGGACACAAAGTCCTATAGCGCCGTCATTCGCAACGGCAAGGTCACTTGCCTCGGCGTCTGTGCCGATGAGGTGCGCATGGCATCTACCTCCAAGATCCCAGTCATTGAGCTCAAGGACGGTCACTTTACCGGTTCTTTCACGGCCTTTGGCTCCCAGATCGGCCTAAACGCCATCGACGCCGAAGACTCCACCGACAACGGTAACAACGTCAATGTCTTCACCCGTGCTGAAGACGGTCTCACCCTCGACACCAAGAAGCTGCACGCCGCCTACAAGTACGGCGTCACCAAGGCCATCACGGCACCCAAGTTCACAGACGGCAATACCCACCACGGCACGAGCGTCGGCTTCCTCACAGGCGCCACCAACTCCCTCGCCAAGGGCGCCATCTTCGCCAGCGACGTCGCCGTCCACTACAACCTGGAACCCAACGCCAAAGAAGCCGAGGGCACGCCCTCCCTATCCGCGGCCGTCGGCGCCCTCCGCCGCAAACTTCTCCAAGCCGCCACCAAGCTCAAGAAGAACGAGACCATCGAGCCCGCCGACATGTACTCCGAGTCCACCTTCCTGCAAAAGGTCGTCAACGGCTCTCTCCCGCTCGTCCTGACCATCCACAACGCCGACATCATCGCCGCCGCCCTGCGCGTTAAGAAGGACGTCGAGGCCGTCACCTCCAGCAAGATCCATCTCGCTATCTTCGGCGGCGCCGAATCGCACCTCGTCGCCGACGAGCTCGCCGCCACGCAAGTCGGCGTCGTTCTTGCCCCGCTCCAATCGTACGCCACCTCGTGGGACCAGCGCCGCGCGCTTTCCGGCGCTCCGCTGACTAACGGCACGGCTATCGACGTGCTTATCGATGCGGGTGTTACCACGGCTATCGGATTGGAGGAGGATTGGCTGGTTAGGGACCTGGGATTGTTGGCGGGTATTGCGTATGCGAATGGAGGCGGGAAGCTGAGCAAGAAGAGCGCGCTGGAGTTGGTGAGTGGGAACGTGTATAAGATTCTGGGGGCTAAGGAGCCGAAGGTTGAGGACGGGCACTTTGTGGTGTTTGAGGGTAGTCCGTTGAGGATTCAGAGCAGGGTGAAGGCGGTTGCGGGGGGGTTGGGGGTAGTTAGTGTTTTTTGAGTGAGTGAGTGAGTGAGTGAGTGGGAGTTTGGAGATATGATGACTGATGGGGTTTTTGGAAATGATAGGTTTGGACATGTGGGATATGAGGGATATGAGGGATATGAGGGATATGAGGGATATGAGGGATATGAGGGATTTGAGATTGGTTACGAAACGAATGTTGATGACGACGTATATACGAAGGAATGAAGATATGCTTTTGCAAATGCCTCCTGCGCATCACGAAACTGTCGTAGTATCTCCCCGTTCCCTCGCGCACCGTGATCATCTTCGAGCCATGTCCTCTGAGCAGTGGCGACTTTGTAGCCGGGATACCGTAGTTCGCGAAGTCATGGGTACATAATCGAACTCTTCTGCCACGACGTTCAACAACAACAGGTCCGATGGTGTAGTTGGTTATCACGTCAGTCTAACACACTGAAGGTCCCCAGATCGAGCCTGGGTCGGATCAAATCTGTTTCAATCTTTTTTTTTTTTTTTTCCTTTCCTTTTTTTTCCTTTTTTTTCCCCCTGTTCTTCACTTTTCCACCGACGCTGTCTGTCGATGGTGAGGATCATCGCCCCCGTTTGTTTCTCTCTTTGTTTTTATTTTTTTTTCTTGCGTTATTTTGCTTTTTGCTAAATTTCGTTTCCACCACAGTTGCGTTCTCCTTACCATTCCGCCGGCGTCATTACTTTTCTTGCGCGTGATCTTGTGTTGTCCTGGAGTCGGGTGTTTTCTATTTTTTCCTTTGCTTTCCTTTTTTCCCCCCTTCTTCCTTGTCTTCATTTGTTCAACTCCCCTCCCCGTCCTTATAAGCCTGGCAACTGGTCCCGATTGACTGTCATGATCGTGCCTACTGTACCTATTTTGTTTTCTTTTCTTTTCTTTGTTGTCCTCAAAATTTTCACAGCTGCCCCGTGGTTTCAAGTTCCGTCCCCTTTCTTCGTTTCTTTCCTTTCCCATGATGTTTGATGTTACGCTTGCTTGTGCCTGTTTTCTTCCTTCCGTCCCTCCCCTCAGTCCCGAGGGATGATCTTCCATGGCCCATTGTGATTTACATTTCCATTTTGCATTTCATTTCCTCTTTGTGAGTGATTGCGTTTCACTCACGACATCTTCTAGGTGTGTGTCTGGAAAGGCTTTTTGACGCATCATACATCCCGCGGTCTCGGACGTTGACGTCAACATCCATTAACAGTGCATGCAGCATGGGTCTTACATCGCGCACTCACTCGTCTGGATGGATGCCTCGAGTCCGTGATTCTTTGTCGCGAATCCCCGCGAATCATCACGAAAAGACAAAGCATTGGATTGGGTCCAATTTGCTCAAGTCCTTAAGTTCTTCATCATATGTGATTACTATTACATCTATGTACTTTGCATCTCCGTCGTTTGATATTCAAATGAAGCATCCAGTTCATATCCAATCGCACTCCAAACCCCCACCCAGTGCCGCTCAACCGACCCCCTCCTCCACGAGTTCATCACCAAAAATTCCCCTCCAGTTTCCATGCAAAACGAACACAAGTAGGTACCCTCCACCTCCAGCCCCTTTCACCAAACGTGTCCAGCAGCCACTGCACTCCCTCCAGTCCACGCGGGCCCGTGCAAAATCAGCACATAAACCGATAAACCCTCTTCCACCTAGGCCACCCCATCCTCTCCTCCTTCTCCTGCGCCTTAATAATCCCCAGTCGCCCAAAATCCCTGCGTCCCGTATCAACATCCATATCCTCGATCCTCACCACCCTCGTCCTATAATACAGCTTATGCCCAATCGTAAACACAATCACCACCGGGATTGCCAAGCAGCTCAAAAAGAAACTGCTCACCTTCTCCTTGACCGTCATTGGTGTCTCCTCTTCATCGATGGGGTCGATGGCTACCCAGATCTGGGTGATTAGGACCAAGACGTTGAGAAAGAAACCAATCCAGGACCCGATCACCCCGCCCTGAGCGCGGAAGGCAATGTCTTGCACTGAGCGGTGGTTGTACGCCCACGCTTTGCGCAGGCGGATGTGGGCGAGGCAGGTAGACGCCCAGGTGAAGACAGAGGAGAGCCCGGAGATGGCGATGAGCCAGTCGAAGATACTGCTTTGCGAGGGGACGTCAGCTAAGTAAGCGAGGAGGCCGACGGCCATGGTGATGATGATGGCTACGATCGGACGGCCGCGGCGGTCGACGTATCCGAGGATGGAGGGGGCTTGGCCTAGTTCGGCTAGGGCAGCCAATGTACGCGAGGAGCCGTAAACGGCGGAGTTGCCGACTGAAATGACGGAGATCAGAATGACGCCGTTCATGATAGACGGGAGGACGGTGGCGCCGGCGGATTCGATAGCGATCACGAAGGGGGAAGCAGAAGCGTCGGCGACGTTTTTGGCGTTGAGGAGACGAGGCTCGTTGTATGGGACTAGCAGACCGACGAGTGTCATGCTGACGATGTAGAAGAGCGAGATACGCCAGAAAACTTGCTTAATAGCCGTGGGTAGCGATTTGCGAGGGTTGGTTGTCTCGGCAGCTGCCAGGCCGACGAGCTCGGTACCGGCGAAGGCGAAGGCGGCGGTAACGAAGACGGAACAGAGGCCTTTAAAGCCGTTGTGGAAGGCACCGGGGTCGGTCCAGTATTTGGCGCCGATGTAGCCTTCTGTGGGGGTGCCGCCTATGTTGATTACAATGCCTAGGAGGCTTGAGGGGTGTCAGTTGGTATTATTCAAGGAGTTGAAGGAATGGCCGGTATTTTGGGGGCTGGGTCCATGGGGAGGGGGATAAAAACTCACATGAATCCTACCACAGCGGTAACCTTGACGATGGAAAAGATAAACTCTGCCTCGCCGTATCCTTTTGCACCAAAGAGGTTGATGATGAAAATGACGACCAGGAACATGGTCACAAAGATGGCTTTGTTGAGCTCCTTATTCCAGTACCCTATCGTCATGGCGCCGGCTAATACCTCAAGTGGTAGCACCACGATCCACTGCAGAGCATAGCTAGAAGATGAGTGTCAGTCGCTTTTCTTTTCATCTTCACATAGACTCGAAAGGTGCCTAGACTTACTTCCACCCCATAGCAAATCCCCAACTCGGATCCAGAAACCTCGTCGAGAAGGCCGAGAACGATCCGGCCACGGGAAAGATAACGGCCAACTCGCCCAGCGCCTGGATCGTGCAAAACAGCATGACACCAATGATGAGATACGCAATCAACACGCTCGCCGGTCCGCCTTCACTCAACGCCTTCCCGGAGGCAACGAACAATCCCGTCCCGATAGACCCTCCAATGGCAATCATCTGCAAATGCCGGCCCTTAAGCTCTCTAGCCAGCAGCGAGCTGGGCGTGTTGGTCTTGCTATTACCCTGGCGCAAGTCATAGTACCTCGTGCCGCCGTGGTCGCGCGAGACGCTGTGGGAAGAGTACCCGTGGGAGGTGGTGTTGTCGTCGTCGAGGTCGATATTTTGGTTGATGGTGCCGTCGCCGCGGCGGAAGGAGTCCACGAAGCGGCTCATCTTGCCGTGGAAGCCTCCTCCCGCGCCGCCACCACCAGCAATGGATTTTGAGCGGGCATGACTGCCGCCGGGTGAGGCATCGGCAAAGGACTTGGCCCGGGAAGATGGGGAGACGCCGCCGACAGTAAAGCTGCTTCCCTCGGCTATGCTGCGCTGTCGCTGTCGACCACCGCCACCATTACCACTGATTCCGAGTCCGTGAGAGTGTGAGTAAGCGTTGAGCTCGATGTCCTGATCGAATGCTGTCATGTTTGAAAAAAGATGGTCGTCGATTTGCTGGTTACATTGACACTGATGACGTGAGGGTTTCCTTCATAAGGAGTGTGTATGAGTGTGGTATCTGGTGTGAGAGAGGGTGTGAAGTCGGAAGTCGGTGGTGATGAAAGAAACCAGTCGATATCAAAGGAGTGAGATATCTCTTGGCCTGACACACTACACTGTACGTGAACCACAATTGTTCACCGCAGGCTAGAACCTGATGAACGAGCAGGGTTACTGGTAGTATAGGAAGGGGTTGAAGGTGCCTATGCAAGCTCTATGAATGAAGGCTTGGCCGAAGAAGCACAATCGACTGATGAAAAGAATGACGGGATGTGGAGGGGAAACAAAGGGGGTCCCCGGTGTCCCAGTGTGGTACTACCTCTACCGTATAGGGTGTGGGACGGCGGGACGGAAGGTAAAGTAATTCTCGTGCGTGGTTCCGGTCTGGACCGCCCAAAAGGGTCTGGTTCCTGTCTCCGGGGGTGGACCGAACTGACGGGATCGGATGAGGAATTTTTCTCGTGAAAGTTACCTGTGTAGAGTGGGATCGAGAAGTATTGTAGGAGGGTGCTGGATGCTGGCCGTAAATGTAGTATATGCAGAGTGGTTGTATGAGCATGTAGGTGGGAATGCTACCTCTTTCTTCTCCAGGCAGGCAGTGTTGATGGCAATGGGTTGATAGACTCGGATGTGTCCCCGTCGGTGGTTTACTCTCTGTGACCCTTGAGAAGAAAAGAAGCTTCTCTCGTTTTGGTGTTTGCCCCGCAACCAACAGAGACAAGTGAAGATAAAGACAGCACGAGTTGCGATAGGAAGCCCGTGTCTTCTGTTGCGTGTATCTGGCTGTGACAGTGAGAGAATCCGAGTTGACCCTGGTCTTGTCTTGAACTCCGAGTGTCTTGGAGCTTCTGGGTTCCCCTCCTTCCCGAGTCTGTGCTTGTCCCCCCTGCTGTGCGTCACTGGGGACAGTAGTGGTCTAGCTTGGACTGGGATGATTTCTGCATGTGTTATTTATTAGCCTGGGCTGTTTTATCGCTGCCACGCGGTTGGCTGAACCTCTTGACACTCTTCCACGGGAGCTTCCACAATGCCCAGAGGCCGGTCTGATGAAGCGAGCTGCGAGTCCTCTCACTCGTTCACACACCTCCTCTCCGATGTTCCGTCAGACGTCTATTGCCCCTGAATATAGGGCTTGGGTGTGTGTGTCCAGTCTTTGTTGATGACTGTTTTGCGGCACGGCAGGATCACGGGCCGTTAATTGTTGTCCAGTCTTTGGTTCTCCTTGGAAAAGAAGCCGACACAGCCGATGGACGGAAACAGTGAAGTGAGCAGATGCAAAGACGGACGGACGGGCGAATGGCAAAGTGCAATTTGGAAAAAATGGAAATCGCTCGAAATCCCAAAAATCCCAGTGAAATTCCCCCACACCAGTTCGCAGTTGCAAAGTTGCACTGCTGCAGTGGAAAAAGTGAAGGAGCATTCCGCCCCCTTGTCCCAAATTGAAGAAGTGCCAACAACACCATCCCGACCTCGGCCAAAGCTCGCAAAAAAGGATCCACTCTCAACGCCCTGGCCTCACGGGATTGGCGCCAAGAGCAGATAACGCGGTCTCCACTCCCACCTTAACAGAAGGTATAGTAGAACCCCCTGTTCCTGCAACCCCCCCCTTCTGCAAAATCGCTATTATATGCAAGAAATTTCGTGCCCGAATTATTTTCCTATACTGAAGCTGCAAATTGCAAATTGTAGGACTGATAGGCCAGATTTGCAGCTGCAGGGGGGCTGATAGGGGGTTCCGGACCGCTAAGAAGGGCTATTAGCCAGTAAAAATCCGCTGATAAGGCAGTTAGATAACCGTTAGACCGTTAGAAATTTGCATATTTGCCAACTGGCCACCCTGTTCGAATCCTATTCGAGTCCTCTATTTGCATTTTGCTCATTTTTATATTTTTCGTTTTTTACCCTTTTTATCTATTAGGAATCTAAAGTCTATTAATAATACTATACCCCTTACTTCTACCCCTCGCCGTAAACCCTTAATATAGGAGTAGAAATTACAATTCTAGAAATAGGTAGATTCCTAATACCCTCGTCCCTCCCTTGCCCGGGTATTTTAATAAGTATATAATAAATAGAAGGTTAGCCTTCTTAATTATATAGTATTTCGATATTTCAATAAGAAGTATAACCCTGTAATTTTAGTAGACGTCGACCCCTAATCTAAGTAGTTCGCTACTACTAAACTCCGTATAGAATAATAGCCCGTTCTTAAGAACCTTTTGTTTCGCTGGCAGCTCGGTTTAGAAATGCGGGGTTTAAGTACCTCTAAAGAATTTTTATAAATAAAAGTATATTAAATTTAATTGGAATACCCGGAAGCCTGTAATAATAAATTAGTTAACGAAGCCGCTGTCCCCGCGTTTAGAAAGAAATAGTATTAATTTTTTAAGAAGTAGTATAATATTCGCGAGCGTTCGTTTTATAGCGAGGCTATTAGTACCGACGTCGTTAATGATAATTATTTTACTAAAATAATTAAATTTAAGGAATTCTCTAAGATTATCCCTAAGGGTAACCGATATAATATAGATAAAATCGGTCTTTATTAGCGCCGTACTCTTAATATAACCTTAGCTTTTAAAATTCGTCCCGGTATTAAAAAAGATAAGTCTCGTATTTTATTAGCTTTTATAATAAATGATATTAATAATAACTTCTTCGAAATTTGGGCTATTGGCAAAGTAAAGGTACCTTACGCGCTTAGGAATTTTAATTAAGGTATAATTCGTACGGTTTAGAGGAATAATAAGAAAGTATAAATAATTAGCGCTATTATAGAAGAGTAGCTCCGATTATTTTATATATATATCGTTACTAAAAAGTTTAGGTAACGAATCTTCCTTATTTTCAATAATTTTTTTACTTACAAAATAGCCCTTTAAATAATACCCCCTCTACCGAATATTATTATACGGTTTATCCCTCCCAACTATATTTTATTTTAGTAACCTATAGACTAGGGTATTATTAATACCTTTAAGTAGTATTACCGTCGTCAATTCTTAAAGTGGTTATACTTCGAAATAAAGGATACTAGGTATAACGTAGTTAATTAAATAAATTTGAGGCTTTATATCACGTATGTGACGGCGCCGTCCCGGCCATGCCGCTATGCCCGCCATACCCCGACTAGTATTACGAGGTATTATAAGATGCCACGAAGGTTGGAGGAACGAGTAATATAGAAGGTTCGCGCCAAGACGGGCTCTAAGCCTATTGAAGGTGTTTACTCTTATTTATTATATAGGTGAAGGGGGATACGAGTAAAGGGATTGGCTATTAGCGACCCGCCTATAGGTCCCGCTATCGCTTACGTACTAGGGTATTTATTTAGGTTCGTAATATATATACTTAATTCTCTTCCTTTTCTTCTCCTTACTTAAAATCTTCTATTATAAATAGAATCTTAGCTTTGCCTTCGACTCAACTATACTATACCTTTACATTATTTTAGGTTAACCCAATAATTACTTAGGAAGGTTAAATCCTAACGATTAGAAACCGAAACAGATAATTAAACTAATCGTTGTAATTTAAAGAACTAAGATTTATAATAACGATAATAAATATTATAGTACTCCTATACTTAATTTATAATAGTATTAGCACTAAAATTAAAGGTTTTAATAACCCCGATTAGGATTATTACGAAAAGGATAACTATAGCGATCTTTTCGGCGAAGAAGGCGATAAGAGCCCTAAGCCCGAAGACGGCGATAAAACTTTCTACGAAAGAAATATTAATAATAAAGATAATTCCAAATCGTCGAAAGAGAAGGATAAAACTATTATTAAACTTAGCGTCGATAAAAGGAAGAAGTCTACCCCTAAGTGCGTCGACCCTATTATTAAGGAAAATGCGAAGGCCTTTATATACTTTAATAAAGAATATTTCAATAGTTTCTACCCTTTTAAAGAGAAATTTCGTAATAAGTCTACCCTTTTTTATAAGAAGATTTTATTTTACCTATACAATTAATTCAAATCCCCTTCGGAAGCCTTAGTTAATACTTTAATTAAGAATAAAGACGACGAAGAACCTAAATTATCGTTCGACTTATTCGACTAGTATATTAGTAGCGAAATTAATAAGTATAATATTACTTTTAATTTAAAGGACTTTATTAAGGATTTAAAGGATAAAATAGAGGAATTCATTAAGTTTTTTATTTATAACGCTATACCTTACGTCCCCTATCGTACTCTATTACCCAATTCAAAACTTCCGTTTAATAGCTACTTAAACGAAGCCAAATTTATTAAACTATACGCTAATCGCCCAGCCGATATATTCTATAAGTTCAAATTCTAAATTATAATGGTTATAGCCTTGAAGGAGTAGGTATTAGAATTATACTAAATTACTTCGTTTTTAAATATTAAATTCTATACTATTTACAATTAAATACCCGAATTAAAAATTACTTTTTTAAACGCTTCTACCGGCGAGCTAATTACTACCTCCGATCCTAAAATAGTCCAATCCCTTAAAGACTACTTAACGGACAAAAAAGAGGAGATCCAAACCCTAAAGGAAATTATTACTAATTTAAACGTCCTTAAAGGCATTTGCAAACCTAACGATAAAATATTAATTAAAGAGATAATCCTTTCCAATATTGAAAAGGATTTTAATATAATTCCCTTTCGCTACTTAATTATTTATTTTACGACCGTTCCCCCCAATAACGACGACAACAAAACGACTACCCCCCTTCGTCGTACCCGTCTTTCGATTAAGTAAATTAACCCTCCTAAATTTTATAATTAAAATAAGGAGGATAATATACCCTTTAAAGCCTAATATAATTTGATTTAGGATAAATTTAAAATTAACGCTAATTATTATTCTACCGACCGTAATAAATTTCTTTATATTAAAAGTCGTCTAACCGGTTATACTTTTAAAGATCTAATACCTTACCTCTATAAAATTTACCCTAATTAATTTACAACCTATTTTAATTTAATAATATATTTGTAGCGCGAATATAGCGACTCTAATTAAAACGAAAAAGCTTTCGTCAATTTTATAAAACTTAAAATAAAAAATAACGATAACTTCGACTTCTTTAAAAATAAATTCGTATATATAATTAGTAAATACTAACGCCCTAAAACCGAGTAGAAGTGCGAATTCTTCTAACGCTTTCCTATAGAATATAAGAAGTAAATAGGCGCTAAGTATTATAACCCTTCTATTTCTTTCGAATCTTACTATATCGATTACTCCGGTTTTAATTAAATACTTAAGACTATCGTTGAAGAAGCTAAGGCTATTTCGTCCTCTTCTTGCAATAATAATAAAGGAGGTAATAATAAGGGATCTAATTCTAATTCCGGCGGATCTAATTCCGGTAGTTCTAATTCCTCTACTTCTAAACCCGCTAGTAGTAGTAGTAATAATCGCTTTACCGCCGACCGTATTAAAGAAACCACCCGTTTATTCAACGAGGGTTATTACTTCCTTTATAAGGAATACAGTTATACTAAGTATAACTATCCTTAAAAGGATTAATACGATTAAAAGCGTCGCGACCGTATTATAACTATCGTTGAACGCTACCTAACTTACGAAAACGGTATTAGCAGTAATAAACCCGCTGCCTCCGCTATTATTAACGGCGCCGCCCCCGCTATTAATAAATAAGGAAATTAAATGCCCTAGGTAAATTAAATTCCTTCCTAGGAGAGGTATCGGTTATAGAATAAATAAAGGATAAATAAAAATAAGGAAAGGATAAATTCAATTTAATACCCTATTTAGGAGGGGATCCTATATTTATTTAATATACTATAATTAATAATAGAATATTTTTATTTATATTTAATACCCTAATCGATATAAGAGTAAACGGCTATCTATTTATTAGTATAATATTTATTAATAAGTTAAAAGAACGTTTATTAGTAGAATTAATAAGCGATTTTCCCGTTCGAAGTATTAATAACTATTAAGGAAAGATTAATTAGGGTATTAGAGAAGTCGTCAAAGTTGCTTTAAAAGTCCGAAATCGAATAATACCCCTTAATTATTTTATAATTATTAATATAAATTATAATATTATTATCGGCCGTAAATAGTTCGACCTTTACGATATTTAAGTAGATTGCAAAAATCGTCGACTTATTTTCCCCCCCGAATAGAAACCGGACCCCGAATAAATAAGGAACTCTAGTTTTGAAGTTCGCCTTAGAGGCTCGGGTATTCTAAACCCGGAGTATTAGAAAGACGCGGCCTATTACAATATATTTATAGATTATAAAAATAAATAACGGATTAACAGTAAGAACAATAATTATATAGCGCCTAAATTTACGAGTGGTTATACAGCTACTCTAGAACCTATCCCGGCGGACTAACCTTTTCCCGACTATTATAAGAAAGAATTCAATTAAAAAGCCTACAATTAATATTAAAGAGAAGTATAATAATATTAGAAATAGATCGAAAAGCGTATTTATAAATTCGAAACTCTCTAGCCGCAATTTAAGAAAACGGTCCTTATTATACTAGCGGATTTCAAATATACCCGAAACGAAGATATTAGCGAATTAAGTTATATTCGTCCCTATATTCTATTTTAAAACCCCGACTCAATTCTCAAACGATTAAACCCCTTAAATAAAATAGAACGGAATTTAATTAATCTTACCCACCTTATAATATTATTTATAGATCTCTTCCTATCTATTTTAAAGGTTAAATTAACCGAGCCGCGCAATAGTAAATAGGGCTCTAATAATTAAAATACATATAAATTGAAGAGAGATTTAATAGGTTAGTATAAGGAACGACCGGTATAAATATACATTTTCGAAAGTAATTTATTTATACGATTTACCGCTAAAGATAATTATACGGTATATTTAATAAATATTTTCGAAATCGACCGGTTTATTTAATAGAAACGCGTAGTAGAGGACTTTATTTAGGAATTACTACCCTACAACGAAAAGGAATTTCGTAAAAAAACCTTAAAGATAGTACCCGAATATTATTAGGATTATATTAATGTTTTTAGTAAATACGATTCGAATATTTTACTCGACTACCGATTATATAATTATAAAATTGAATTCGAAGAAGGCTACTATCCCGAAGAGTTCGGTTATAGCCCTCTTTATAAAATATTATTAAACGAATTAAAAGTAGTAAGGAAGTATATCCTAAAAAACTTATTTAAAGGATTTATTAAAGCGAATTCATCCCCTTAGGCTACGCCGGTCCTATTCGTTAAGAAAGTTAATAATAATCTCCGTTTCTATATCGACTACTATAAATTTAATACTATTTCTAGAAAAAACCGATACCCCCTACTATTAATTAAAAAAATATTAACTAAGATTATTAAAACTTAATAATTTACTAAAATCGATATCCGATAGGCTTTCTATCGTATTCGTATAAAGCTAGAAAACGAAGAGTTTACTACTTTCCGTATTAATATAGGAGCCTTTAAATATAAGGTATTACCGTTCGGTTTAATTAATAACCTAATTAATTTCTAAGCCTTTATTAATTTAATTCTAGGA
The DNA here is from genome assembly GCA_009806235.1 of Neurospora sp. CHS-2018c. Lineage (NCBI taxonomy): Eukaryota > Fungi > Ascomycota > Sordariomycetes > Sordariales > Sordariaceae > Neurospora > Neurospora sp. CHS-2018c. Next base: position 1,062,258 of record RAPC01000002.1, read on the forward strand.
TTATACTTAGGAAATTTCTATATTACGTATATCGATAATATTTTTATCTATTCCAATACCCTTAAGGAATATAAGGATTATATCCGTAAAGTATTAACTAAATTGAAAGACGTAGGGCTATAAGTAGATCTAAAGAAATACGAATTCTACATTACTAAGACGAAGTTCTTAGGCTTTATTATAGGCTATAATAGTATTTTTATTGACTTAGAAAAGGTGGAGGTTATTAAGGAATAGGCTATACCTTTTAATCTATATAGCGTATAGTCCTTCTTAGGGTTTTGCAATTTCTATTAAAAGTTTATTAAAGACTATAATCGAATTGCCTACCCCTTTACTAATTTAATTAAGAAAGGCGAAGTATTTATATAAACCGATAAATATTAGGCGGTATTCGACGGGTTAAAGTAATTATTAATAAATACCCCCTTATTAAGATATTTTAGCTACAATATAAAAATACGAATTGAAACGGATACTAGCGATAGAATCCTCGTAAGAGTTTTATCCTAGTATTAGGAGGATACGAAGGAGTAGTACCCTATTGCCTATTTTTTAAAAATAATATAGTAAATTGAATACAATTATCCGATTTACAATAAAGAGTTACTCGCGGTTATTAAAGCCCTCTAGACCTAGCGACCCGAATTAATCGGCTTAAGGCAATCGAAGCCGTTTATAATTATTATTAATTATTAAATATTAGAATATTTCGGTACTAAGCGATTATTTAACCTATAATAGGCCGGATAGGTAGAATTCTTGTCCTAATACTATTTTGAAATTATTTACCGCTTTAATATTAAGAATGCGGCCGCTAATACCCTATTACGAAAATTAGAAGATTTTAAGACCTAAAAGGAAAAGAAGGAGGCGTATTATACCTTCTAAATATTTAAACCCTTAATAGCCGATAATAGAATTGAAATTATTGTACTAGCCTCTATTACTATATTAAACGGCTTTTTAGAGGAGTCGGTACCGATCTTTATATTAGATATTAATAGTTTGGAATTATATTTAATCGAATTTAAAGGCTACGAATTAATTGACGCGATTATAAAGGTTAATTATAAAGAGGAGTCTTTAGAGGAGTACTATTTATGCGTTTATAGTTCTAACCCTAAATTTATAATAATAGTAAACGGATTATTAATATATTAAGGCCGTCTCGCTATTCCCGATAAGGATAATTTACGGATACGAATTATCGATAAAGTTTATTCTACTTTAATAACGGCCTACCCCGGCCGAAATAAAATACGAATAATCCTAATCGAACGATATTAGTAGTCCGGTATAATAAGAGATATTAACTAGTTCGTTAAAAATTATATAATTTATAAAGTAAGTAAAATACCTAGAGATAAAACCCCCGGCAAATTATACCCTATCCCGCCGCCTACTAAGAAATAGACTTCTATTATAATTAATTATAAGAAAATGCCTAAGGATAAATACAGTTTTAATAATATTCTAATTATAGTAAACCGCCTAATAAAATTATTATAGGTTACGCCCTATACTGAGAAATCGATTACTTAGGACGCCGCCCGAATATATTACGAGGGTCCTTACTATATTTATAGTATATTAGAAGAAGTAATTTCGGATTGTAGTCTCCAATTCGTCTCTGTATTTACAAATAAAATATCTAAGTTAATTAATACGAAATAGAAATTAGCTACCGCGGGTTATAGCCAAACGGCCGGATAGGCGGAGGTTATAAATATTTACTTCGACTAGCGGCTACGCCCCTTCGTTAACTATTATTAAAACGATTAGTTAAAAGCGATCCTAATATTAGACGCTGTATAGAATAGCCTTCTTTAGGATAATACTAGCCTTTCCCCTTACGAGATTATATTTGGCTACCTAATGTATATACTTTTCGATTAGGAAGCTTATACCTGCAATACCGGATCTAGAATAGAGTAATTAATTAGGGAGTAAATTTAAGAATATATTTAACGTATTTATAGATATATAGAATACGCTTGTAAAATAATACTAAAGGTATAGGAAGAATAAGTTCGCTAAACTAATAAAAAGAAGAGGGATTCTAATTTCGATGTAAGAAATAGAGTCGTTATTATTAAGTACTTCTAGTCGATTACTATATAGCCTAATAATAAATTCGATTTCCCTAATATCCGTAATTATTATAAAATTATTGAGAAAGTAGGGTATTCCTACTGATTAGAGCTCCTAAATAGCTGGAAAGGGTCGGATCTCTTCTACGTTAACCGCTTAAGGAAATATAATAATAACCTATTATTAGGCTAGACGGCTAAGTGCCCGAAATTTATTATTAAAGACGACGAAGACCTTAAATAGGAAGTCGATAAAACTAATACTTCTAAGGTCGTTAATAGTAAACTTTTCTATAACGCGGACTAGAGAGGTTAGGACCCCGATCTAAAATACTAACCCACTTCTAATTTTAAATACGCTCCGAAAACTCTTTAAGAATTCTATAAAGCTAACCCGGATACCCCGGGCCCGCCTAAATAAATAATATACTAATTAAACGAAGAATAGAAGGAATATAACGATAATAAATTATTAAAATTATTAGGATTAAGGCGTTTATAAAGGATTTCATACAAGTGAGCTCGTTAGAGGATTATTACGTCTATTGTAGAATATTTGGCAAGATTTACGGACGAGTCTTCTATATAAGGGGGGGTAATATAATAGCGCCGTCCCGGCTATACTACTATACCCGCTATACCCCGATTAGTATTATAAAGTATTATAAAATACTACGAAGGTTGGAAGAACGAATAATATAGAAGGTTCGCGCCAAGACAGGCTCTAAGCCCATTAAAGGTATTTACTCTTATTTATCATACAGGTAAAGGGGGATACGAGTAAAAGGATTGGCTATTAGCGACCCGCCTATAAGTCCCGCTATCGCTTACACACTAGGGTATTTATTTAGGTTCGCAACGCATATACCTAGTTCTCTTCCTTTTCTTCTCCTCACCTAAAATCTTCTGTCATAGATGGAATCTTAGCTTTGCCTTCGACTCAACCATACTGTGCCCTTGCAACGTAGATTATACAAGTATAGTTTATAGAGGTTAAATTTAAAGTCGTTATTAATTATTAGAGGAGGGTAATACTAATCGGTTACTTTGTAATGCTAGAGGGTAATACTTAAAAGACCCCTTCTAATATAAACCGTCTCTATAATTAGGCTACTAATTATTTCGATTCTCGTTAGAGGATAAGTTTCGAAAACTTTTTTAACCTTTAAAACGAAGACGAAATACCCCTTAAGCCCAAAACCGCTAAGGAGGTATTTAATAATGTTATTAATAATTAGCAAATTCAAACCGTTAATACGAAAAATACCCAAAACGACGACGATAACCTTAATTTCAAACCATCTATTATCTTATCGAATAAAGAGGTAGGTAAGTATTTAGTAAATCTATTAGAGTAGGTTATATCAAAAGAGGTCTTTAATTTTATAAATATTTAAAACCTCTATAAAATAAAAAAGAAGTTCGATAAATATACTATCGATGGCTTTAAGTAGGCTACCCTGAAAGAGCTATAGTCTAAAAAGAAGTAGGAAGAAAAGTAGGGGGGTTCTAAAGGGCAATAAAGTATAAATTAGTATAGTGAAAGTCGATATTCTATCCCGTCCGCAATTCTAAATATTCCCCTGTGTAGTCCGTACACTCCCCCCCCCTTCTACAAGACCCCTATTAAATGCAAGAAAAATGGCTGCCCGGATTCCTTGTAGGAATAGGGGTTTCTACTGTATAACCCCAATGTCACAATGTCGCACAATGGCCCTTGATTTGAGGCTTTGAAAAGACTTCTGTCAGATTTACTGGTTTGATCTGGTTGATTGATTCTGTATGTGTAACTGACTCGAGCGGTCTGCTCTAGAAGGTCTAGGGGTTCTGGGGGTAACCCATATTTGCCAAGACCTGTAATATAGGTGGCTAGGACTCTAGCATCTAACTTCCATCTAAGTAGAATACTACCCTGGAATTTGATACACCCCCTCACTTGCAGACCTCTTATTGCCTCTTTAAGGTCAAAAGTGAAGCTATTTACACATTTCTATTATCTTTTCATATCTTCAATCCTAATATTTCATCCAAATCGTCGAAATCAACCTCCTTCGGTACCGGATTATCCTCTCCTCCGTCATCCTTTCGCAGCGGCACCTCGGCTATACCTAGCAACTCCTTAAATCTCCTATATTCTAAAATCCCTAATACCTTCGTTAGTCCGTCTACTAGCATCGATTTCGTCTCTAAATACTCGATATTAAACGTCTTTTTATCAATAATCTCCTCCCTTAATTAGTATTTATAAATATTTATATATCTTATCTTCGTATTAAAAGTAGGAATTTCCTCTATAAGTACTCTAATAATTTATTAATTATTATATTATAGAATAGGGATAAAATTTTCTAATAGCCTTACCCTTAGAATTAATATTAACTGGTTTATAAATAAAATCTCCTTTATTACCTTTTTAACTATATATAATTCTACTTCTATTATTAATATAGTAACCGTAATCTATTTAATTATTCCCTAATAAATCAAACTTCTACAAAGCTTAATAGTAAACCCTTAAGAACTCTTATAATTACTCTTATTATTAGTAAACGAAACATTAAAAGTAATTTCCAATCGGTTACTACTACTAAAGTAAAAGGCCTATATTTTCGTTATTCGAAGGTATTGTATTACCTTTTTATTAATAGCTATATAAACAAGACTAGGGTTATAATTATATCGAATTAATCTACTTAATAGGAACGTAATATCTAATCGGGTATTAATTATTACATATAATAATAATCCTATATTAATTTAATAAATATATATTTTTATATAATTGGCAATGCTATTATAAGGAATTAACTCCTTATAACCTATAAGTATTAGAGTAGGTCGATAATTGGACTTAAGTAATTTCGAAATCTTCTCAATATATACCTCTTATAATAACTAAATCTTTCTTTAATCTCAATTGTATATAATTTTAATACCTAAAAACTATTAGAATTCGTCTCCTCCTGTTAAATAATACTTTAATTACAATTCTATAATATACTTCTTAATTTCTTCTATCTTACTTTTATTAAACGTAAAGACAATATTATTAATATAGTAGAATATAAGGATACTATCCTTCTTTATAATATAGGGGTTTTTAAAAATCGTTTCGAATCCTATTAATTTAAATACTCTACTAAATTCTTATTACTATAGTAAAAATACTCGTCGGAGACTATATAGTACTTTAATTAATTTAAGGACCTTACCGGGGATTTAATACCCAAGTAGTATACGTATATAAATCTCCTTATTAAAGAAGGTATTAACGAAGGCGTTAATTATATTGTATTAAATAAGCTCGAAGTTAAAACGAATAATAAGAATAATAATAAATTTAAATAACCTTTTTATTAAAATAGAAGTATATATATTTACTCTTGTTTTACTCTACTAATTACCTCTTATAACGAATCTCGCCTTATATTTATTAAATATACTATTCTTATTAAATTTGTAAATATATATTTATATATAATTAAAGATCTACTTACCTTATACTTACAATATATTAACGTTAACCTCAATCTACATTTTTATATCCTTATAATTCTATAAATAAATCTCTTCTACTTATTTAAAAAATTAACCGAGTAAATAATTATCAAAATCACTATAATATTTAGGTATAAAAAATAATTCTCGTCGGTAAACTCTATTAAGACGGCTAAATTTAATAATTAGCCGTTATACTTCTTGCAAGGGCACAGTATGGTTGAGTCGAAGGCAGAGCTAAGATTCTATTTATGATAGAAGATTTTAAGTGAGGAGAAGAAAAGGAAGAGAATTAGATATATACGTATAAATCCGAATAAATACCCCGGTATACAAGCGATAGTAAGACCTATATATAGGTCGTTAATAGCCAATCCCTTTATTTATATCCCCCTTTACCTATATAATAAATAAAAGTAAATACCTTCAATGGGCTTAGAGCCCGCCTTGGCTAATTTTAGTACAAACTTTCTATATTACTCGTTTTTCTAACTTTTGTAGTACTTTATAATATTAGTCCTCTTATAGGGGTTCGGCGGGTATAGTAGTATAGCCGGACCGGCGCCGTTATATTACCCCCCCCTATATAGAAAATTCGTCTGCGAATTTTATTAAATATTCTATAATAAACGTAATAATCCTCTAACGAATTTACTTATATAAAATCCTTTATAAGCATTTTAGTCCTAGTAATTTTAGTAGTTTATTATCGTTATACTCCTCCTATTCTTCGTTTAATTAGTATATTATCCGTTTAGGCGGGCTTGGGGTATCCGGGTTAGTTTTATAGAATTCCTAAAGAGCTTTCGGGGCGTATTTGAAGTCTGAGGCGGGCTAGTACTTTGGATTAGAATCCTAGCCTTTCTAATCCGCGTTATAGAAGAATTTATTATTAATAACTTTAGAAGTATTAATTTTCTTAATTTCTTATTTAGAATTTTCGTTTATTTCTATATTAATTAATTTTAGGTATTCGGCGGTCTAGCCGGATAAAGGGTTATTATTATATTTATATAAATAATTAGTATAGAAGAGGTTAGAGTTTTTCCAACTATTAAGGAATTTTAGTCGGTAAGAATACTTTACTTTTTTAATAATTTTATAATAATTACGGGTATTAGGGAAATCGAATTTGTCGTTAGGGCGAATAATTATTAATTATAACCGTTTAATAATAATAATTTTATTATTAATATCGAAATTTAAGTCCTTACGCTTTTTATTAGTTTAATAAGTTTGCTCTTCTTATACTTTTAATATTATCTCTCTAGCGTATTCTACGTACTTATAAATATACTAGGCGTACTTTTAAATTTATTCCCTAATTAGTTATTTAAATTTAGATTTAACGTTAATAATATAAATTTCCTAATCGAAGGGTATATATATTAGGTAACTAAATATAATCTCGTAAGGGGAGAGGCCGGTACTATTTTAAAGAAGATTATTCTATATAGCGTTTAATATTAAAATTACTTTTAATTAGTCGTTTTAGTAATAATTAACGAAAGGGTATAATTATTAATCGAAATAAGTATTTATAATTTCTACTTACCCTATTATTTAATTATAATTTATAATAGTTAATTTCTATTTTGTATCGGTTAGTTTAAATATTTTATTAGTAAAAGCTAATATAAATTGGGGACTACGGTTAGAAATAACCTTTTTTAATATATTATAAACTTTATAAAGTCTTTTGTAATATATCCGGGCGGCGTTTTAAACGGTTATTCTTTCTATATAAAGTATAACCTATAATAACTTTATTAAGCGGTTTATTATTATAAGAGCATTATTGTAATTATATTTATCCTTAGGTATTTTCTTAAAGTCGATTACAATTAAAGTCTATTTCTTAGCGGGTAGTAGGATAGGGTATAGCTTACCGGGAATTTTATCTCTAAATACTTTATTGGCCTTATAGATTATATAATTCTTAACGAACCGGTTGATATTTTCCGCTATATTGGGCTATTAATATTATTCGATTAGGATTATTCGTATTTTATTTCGGCCGGGGTAGACTATTATTAAAATAGAGTAAATTTTATCGATAATTCGTATTTGTAAATTATTTTTATCAGGAATAGCGAGACGGCTTTAATATATTAGTAATTTATTTACTATTATTATAAATTTAGAGTCGGATCCGTATATTCGAATACAGTACGCCTTTAAGGACTCCTCTTCATAATTAGCCTTTATAATTATATTAATTAATTCGTACCCTTCTAATTCGATAAAGTATAATTCTAAGCCGTTTATATCTAGGGTAAAGATTAATACTAATTCCTCTAAAAAACCGTTTAATATAGTAATAGAAATTAAAATAATAATTTTAGCTCTATTATTTATTAAGGGTTTAAATATTTAGAAGGTATAGTACGCTTCCTTCTTTTCCTTTTAAGTTTTGAAATCTTCCGATTTCTATAATAAAGTATTAGTAACCGTATTTTTAATACTAAGGCGATAAGTAATTTCGAAGTAGTATTAAAATAGGAATTCCGTTTATCTAATTTATTATAGATTAAGTAATTGCTTCGTACCGAAGTATTTTAGGGCTTAGTAGTTTATAATAATTATAAAGGGCTTCGATTGCCTTAACCCGATTAATTCGGGACGCTAAATTTGGAAAGCTTTAATAATAGCGAATAATTCTTTATTATAAATTAAGTAGTTATATTTTACTTATTATATAATTTCTAAGAAGTAAGTAATAGGATATTATTCTTTTATATCCTCCTAATATTAAAAAAGGATTCTAATAAGGATTTTAGCATTAGTATTTATTTTAATTTATATTTTTGTATTATATTGGAAATACTTTAATAAAGGGGCGTTTATTAATAATTGCTTTAAATTATCGAACGCTACTTAATATTTATTAATTTATATAAATACCTCGCCTTTTTTAATTAAATTAGTAAGGGGGCGAATTATTTAATTATAGTTTTTAATAAACTTTCAGTAGAAGTTATAGAACTTTAAGAAAGATTATATTCTTCGTAAATTAGAAGGTATAGTTTATTCTTTAATAATTTCTACTTTTTCTAAGTTAACGGAAATACCGTTACATTTTATAATAAAGCCTAAAAACTTCGTCTTAGTAATTTAGAATTTGTATTTCTTTAAATCGGTTTATAAATTTATATCCTTTAATTTGGTTAGTACTTTACGGACGTAATTTTTGTATTCTTCAAGGGTATTGGAATAAATAAGGATATTATCGATATAAGCAGTATAGAAATCTTTTAAGTAAGGCCCTAGAATTGAATTAATAAAAGCCTAGAAATTGGCAGGGCCGTTAATTAAGCCGAATAGTAATACTTTATATTTAAAAGCTCTTATATTAGTATAGAAGGTAGTAAATTCTTCGTCTTTAGGCTTTATATAGATATAATAAAAGGTTTATCGAATATTAATCTTAATAAACTATTAAATTTTAATAACCTTAATTAGCATTTCGTCGATTAAAGGTAATAGGTATCGGTCTTTCTTAATAATAGTATTAAACTTATAGTAGTCGATATAGAAGCGAAAATTACTATTAATTTTCTTAACGAATAAAATTAGCGCGGCCTAGGGGGATAAATTCGCCTCGATAAATCCTTTAAATAGGTTTTCTAGGATATATTTCCTTACGGATTCTAATTCGTCTAGCAATATCTTATAAAAAGGGCTATAATTAAATTCTTTAAAGCGGTAGCCTTTTTTAAATTTAATTTTATAATTATACAGTCGGTAGTCGGGTAAAATATTCGAATTATATTTATTGAAAATATCGATATAATTACGGTAATACTCGGGTATTATCTTTAAAACTTCTTCCCGAAATTCCTTTTCGTTACGGAGGAATAGTTTTTAAACGGGGTCTTCCGTTACGCATTTCTATTAAATAAACCAATTAATTTCGAAAATATTTATCGAATATATTATATAATTGTCTTTAGTAGTAAATTATATAAATAAATTGCTATTAAGGATATATATTTATACTAATTACTCTTTATACTATCCCGTTAAATTTCTTTTGAATTTATATATACTTTAATTATTAGAGCCCTATTTACTATTATATAATTCGGTCGGTTTAAATCAGGTTTATAGGGAATTTAGAAATAATATTATAAAGTAAATAAAATTAATTAAATTCTATTCTATTTTATTTATTAAATTAGATTACTTGAAAATTAAATTAGGGCTTTAGAATAGAATATAGGGATAAGTATATCCTAATTTACTAATATCTTTATCCTAAGTATATTTGAAATCCGCTGGTATAATAGGGATTATTTTTTTAAATTATAATTAAAGAGCTTCGAATTTATAAACGCGTTTTTCGATTTATTTTTAATATTATCGTATTTCTCTTTAATATTAGTCGTAGGCTTTTTAATTGAGTTCTTTCTTACAATAATCGGGAAAAGGCTAATTTATTAGAATAGGTTTTAAAGTAATCGTATAGTTATTTATAAGCTTAAGCGTTATACGGCTATTATTTTTACCGTTAATTCATTACTTATCTTCTTATTCTATAAACGCGTTATAATAAACTACATCCTTTTAGTAATCCGGGTTTACGATATTAGAGCCTTTTAAGTAGATTTCGAAATTTAAATTCTTTATCTATTCGGGGTCGGGCTTTTATTTAGGGGGAAAGATTAATCGCCGGTTCTTATAATCTACTTAAATATTATAGAGGTCGAATTACTTACGGCCGATAATAATATTATAATTTATATTAATAACAATAAAATAATCGGGGGGTATTATTCGGTTTTGAACCCTTAGAATAGCCTTAACGACTTTTCTAATACTTTAATTAGTCTTTCCTTAATAATTATTAATACTTTGAATAGAAAAGTCGTTTATTATTTCTACTAGTAGACGTTCTTTCAATTTATTAGTAAATATTATATTAATAAATAGATAACCGTTTACTCCCGTATCGATTAGGGCGTTAAATATAAATAAAGATATTCTATTATTAATTATAATATATTAAATAAATATAAGATCCCTTCCTAAATAGGGTATTAAATTGAATTTATATTTTCTTTATTTTTATTTATCCTTTATTTATTCTATAATTAATATTTCCCATAGGAAAGAGTTTAATTTACCTAAGGTATTTAATTTCCTTATTTATTAGTAGTAGGGGCGGCTTTAATAATAGGGGCCGCCGATTTGTCGCCGCTAGTACTATTTTCGTAAGTTAAATAGCGTTTAATAATAATAGCAATACAGTTGCGGTGTTTTCGATTATATTAATCCTTTTAAAAATAATTACGTTTAATATAGCCGTACTCTTTATAAAGGAAATAACGACCTTCGTTAAATAGATAAATAATTTCCTTAATACGGTTAATAGTAGAGTAATTATTACCTCTACTATTAATAGGCTTAAATATAGAGGAATTAGAATTATTAGATTTTAATCCGCTAGAATTAAATCCCTTATTATTACTTCCTTTATTATTATTACGTAAAGAAGAAGAAGAAGTAATTTTAGCTTTTTTAGTAATAATTTTAAATATTTAATTAAAATTAAAATAATTAATATAATAAATTTCGAAAGAAATAGAAAGGTTACAATGTTTTACGCCTATTTACTTTTTATATTCTACGGAAAGGCATTAGAATAATTCGTATTTCTATTCGGTCTTAAGGCATTAATGTTTACTAATTATATAGACGAATTTGTTTTTAAAGAAGTCGAAATTATTAATATCCTTTATTTTAAATTTTATAAAATTAACGAAAGCCTTTTCGTCTTAATTAAAATCGCTATATTCGTATTATAAATAGGTTATTAAATTAGAATAGGTTATAAATTAATCGGAGTAAATTTTGCGGAGGTAAAGTATTAAATCTTTAAAAGTAAAGCCGGTTAAACGACTTTTAATATAAAGAAATTTATTATAATCGGTAGGGTAATAATTAGTATTAATTTCGAATTTATTTTAAATTAAATTGTACTAAGCCTTAAAAGGTATATTATCCTCCTTATTTTAATTGTAGAATTTAAGCGGGTCGGCCTATTTAATAGAAAGGCGGGTACAACAAAGGGGAACAATTGTAATTTTATTATCGTCGTCGTCAATAAGCGGAATTATAGCGAAGCAAGTAATCGAACAGCGAAGGGGAATTGCGTTAAAGTCTTTTTCAATACTAAGGAGAATAATCTCCTTAATCGTAATTATTATTTTGTCCTTAAATTTACAAATACCTTTAAAAATATTTAAGTCGGCAATAATTTTTTTTAGGGTTTAGATTTCTTCCTTTTTATTAACTAAATAGTCTTTAAAAAATTAAACTATTTTAAAATCCATAGCCGAAATAAATTTATTAGAAAGAGCCTCCTTTAATTTAAAGACTTAATTGTAAACAATATAAAACTTAATATTTAGGGACGAAATAATCTATTTTAATTCGGATATTTATTCTTTTAAAGCTATAGCTATTATAACTTAGAATTTAAATTCGTAGAATATATCGACTAGGCGATTAGTATATAGCTTAGTAAATTTAATTTTATTTAGGTAATTATTGAATAGGAATTCTAAATTAAATAATAAAACACAATAGGAGACGTAGGGGACGGCGTTATAAATAAAGAATTTGGCAAACTCTTCTATTTTATCCCTCAAATCCTTAACGAAATCCTTTAAGTTAAAAGCAGTACTATATTTATTAATCTCGCTATTAATATATTAGTCGAATAAATTGAACGATAATTTAAATTCCTTATCGTCTTTACTTTTAAATAAGGCGTCGGCTAAGGCCTCCGAAGGGGATTTAAACTAATTATATAAATAAAATAGTATTTTCTTATAAAGGAAGGTAAATTTGCCGCGGGATTTCTCTTCGAAAGGGTAAAATCCGTTAAAATATTCTTTATTAAAGCGTATAAAGGCCTTCGCGTTCTCTTTAATAATAAAATCGATACGCTAAAATTTTTTATTAACTTTCCTCTTCGTATCGACGCTAGGCTTAGTAATAGCCTTATCCTTCTCTTTCGACGATTCGGAATTATCCTCGTTAATAACATTTCCTTCCTCGAAAAAGGTATTATTTCCGTCGCCGCTTCCGGCTTTAAAGGTTTTATCGCGGGGATTATCGTTAATATAATTATCCTCGTAATAGTTATCGCCCGGGCCTTCAATTCCAGCGCTAATATTATTGCGAATTAAATGCAGAGGTACTATAATATCTATTATTATAAGTTTCGGTTCCTTAAACTACGACAATCAGTTTAATTATTTATATCGGTTTCTTTCGTTTAGGATTTAACTTTCCTAAATATTATTAATTAGATTAATTTAAAATAATATAAGGGTACAATATAGTTAAATCGAAGGTAGAATTAAAATTCCATCTATAATAGAAGATTTTAAGTAAAGAGAAGAAAAGGAAAAAAATTAAATATATACGTATAGACCCGAATAAATACCCCGGTACGCAAGTAATAGCAGGACTTATATACGGGTGCTAATAGCCAATCCCTTTACTAGTATCCCCCTTTACCTATATAATAAATAAGAGCAAACACCTTTAATAGGCTTAGAGCCCGCCTTAGCTAGTCTTAACGCGAACCTTCTATATTACTCGTTCCTCTAACCTTCGTAGCATTTTATAATACCAGTCCTCCTATAGGGGTTCGGCGGGTATGGCGGCATAGCCGGACCGGCGCCGTCACACCTCTACCTTAATAATTATCTTACTAATTGTCTTAACTATTAATTATAATAGTCTACTAATATAAAAGGCAATTTCCTATAGTTCTTATTAGTAGAAGTATTTATTAATAGCCCGGTTAATTGAATAATTAATATAGAGTATAGCCGGCGGGGTAAATAGAAGCGATAAGTATAATCCTATAATATATTCGATAAATATTTTTTCTATATTGAATTATTAATTAGGGACGTCTTACAACTAATTACTCTCCTCTTAAAAATCTTCTTAATATTACTCGTAATTTCTATCGAGGAGGCTCGAAGGGAGCGGTTTGATATTTACGTTATCGACGTCGTTTTATAGCCTATAACCTTCTCTTTTTAATAATTCGAATACCCCTAAGGGTTAACTACGCGGCTCATCAATTTTATTAAACAAATCCGCTAATTCCTTACTACTTATCTAGAAGTCCTCTTTTAACTTCTTAAAGTCTAAATTATAAGTAATTTCCTCGTTAAAAATTATATCCCTTATCTAAATAATCCGATTTGTATATAAATTCTATATATAATAAATAGAAATCGCTAAATAACCAATAAAGAACCCTATTTATACCTTAGGTAAATACTTTTAACGCCGCTTCTTTTTCTTCTATATAATATTCGTTATAGTAAATACTTTATAATTATAGATTTTAAAGTAATTTAAATCCAATTTACAAATTTCCTATTAACTATTCTATTGTATAATATAAATATAAAACCATTCGAAGGGGGATTTCCAATTGTAGAAATAATGAAAGGATTGATTAATAAAGTAAACCGTTACGCTAGTAATTTCTAGCTATAAATCTATTAGGAATTTCGAACTTATTAATATAATATTATATCTTTCTTTAATAATACCCCTTAAACGCTCTACCCCACCGTTTTATACCTATATATTAAGAGTAGAAAGTTCAAAACTCGTTCCTCGCTATAATAATCTTTATTAGACCTTATTATTTATAAATTCGTTATCGAATTCGAAAATCTTAACCCTAATATTATATCGGTATTACAATATATCGATATAGGATATTAGTGTAATAACTATAATAACCGCTTAGCGATTTAATAAATAATAATCCTAAATATAGCTAGACTATCGATATATAATAAGGAGGAAATATCTAACGCCGTTACTTCCTTCGTCGAATTCGAAGAAATTAGTAACGAATCTCTCTCCTAGTCTAAAACTATAGTTTCTAATTATATAGTTAACTTATTATTTAATTTTTACTATAGTATATGTATTATATTTAATTAAAAGGATACTATATAGTTTAATACTATTAACGTTTTAAAGGTAGTCGATTACTTAAGGTCCCGGATAGCCGAATCGTAAATACTATATATTTACTATTTATTTAGAAGGGCGCTTCGTATAAGAATTAATTTCGTAGTAGCGTATTATGAACGAAGCTTTAATAAATAAAAGTAGAATAGTTTCGATAACTATTTAATTATAAATAATATTTAAATAATAAAAGAATAAACTATTAAATTTCTTTAAATAGTTATTTAATAATCGGTAGTCCTAATAGAAATCTTACCTTCGTAATTAGAAGTAGGAAACGAGATTAATAGCGAAATTAAAGTAAAAGGCGACTTCCTTCAACTATAGTTTTAGGGGATTATTTTTACCCTTAATAATAATATTAACCTCCCTAAAACCTTTAATCACTACTTAAATATTACTAATTTATAAAGAATTATTCGGATTAATATAACGAAAGTAAAAGAAACGAATAATTTTATTAAATATGTAAAACGAATTACTAAAATCGAAAATCGCTAAATTCTTAAGAAGGTAAATTTCCTCTCCAACTTAATATACCCTACTAATTTAAAAAGTTATTCTATAAATAAAATTTCGAATCGCGATAAATAATTACGTGTTTTCCTCCTTCTTAAAAACCTTTTCCCCCTTACTACTATTCTTAATTACAATTTTCGTAATTTCTTTAATAAATTCAAAATCCTTCGCAAAATTAACTTTAATAATATATTTAATAAAAGGGAATAATTTCGTAATATACTTTAACTTCGCATTTAAATTAACGTACTAATAATCCTTAAAGAAGTATAGTCTTCTCTTATATATTTTATATATAGGAATATTAAATCTCTTACGCAATTAAATTTCAATTTTATCCGATTAGAACTTCCTTTTTCCTCTAAAGCCTCTTAACTTCTTATTCTTACCTTTTTAATAAACGTCCTTATTATTAGTATTCTTATTTTAACTTTTACCACTATACCTCTAACTATTATATTTAATACCAATTTCGCTAGTACTAAAAGTGCTATAATATCCTCCCTTCCTAATAATAACCCTGTATTTCGCAATATTAATACTATATCTCTTAAAATCTTTATAAATTACTATATAATTAAATATACTATTAATTATTTCCTTATCGAACTTTTAAATACCTTCGTACTAATTAAAACGTATGATTCTAATTGTATTAATAAAATCGATATACTAAGAACTAATAACCTTAATCTCTCTAACGCTTATAATCTAACTATTACTTATAGTAATAGACCAAATTTAAAGCCAATTAGTCTAATTCTTAAATTCCTTTATTAAAACGGCGATAATTTTATAATACTACTTCCTAATTTTAATCTACTTATCAACGGCTTAATAATTTATTATATTCTTAAACTTTTAATATTACTCATTAATTTACTATTCCTCCTTTATAATACTATCCTATAATCTGTAATTAATTAACGATTTTATCCAAATACGTACAGCTTTATTACTAATTATAAATTCCTTCTAATCCTTTTTATTATTAGGGTAAAATGTAAACTCTAATTTAAATAGCTATTTATTAATTAAGTCCTCCTTATTAGTAAAAGTATCGAATAGGATTTCGTCCCTAATTCAATATTCAATAAGTACTTCCCGGGATTACCTAATTACGTTTACAATAATATATATAATTATTCCGCTATTAAGTAGAATAAACTCTACTTTAACTTCGTTAATACAAATTCTAACAACCTTCGTAATAGGGTAATAACTAGAATAAGGCTATCTCGGAGCCGTAGGCTTATCGATAGTACTTTAAAACTATTCCTTAAATATATCCGAATTATACTTTAACCAAAGCATAAACTCCCAACGGATCCAATTATCGCTATCCTTTAAATAGGCGACGTTCTCTTTAATATTATTAATTTGCTTTAATTAAGACATCGTATAAATATTATTATCGTATTATTTATTACTAGTTCGTAATACTAATCGTTATATTGATAGGGCGCGTATCAGACTATTAATTGTTAAATTTACTAGTTTGATCTAATTAATTAATTCTATATATATAACTGACTCGAGCGGTCTGCTCCAGAAGGTCTGGGGGTTCTGGGGGTAACCCATATTTGCCAAGACCTATAATACAGGTGGTTGGGACTCTGGCATCTAACCTCCATCTGGGTAGAATGCTACCCTGGAATCTGACAACTTCCGTCACAAGGGACCTTCCCGCTTTGAGTTTCAGTTCATCCTTCTTTCATCGACCGACAGGAACGATGATCAAGGGTCCCGAAATATTGTCACTATGCGTGTCTGGCATGTTTGGCCTGTTCCTTCCTTTCATCCAACGGCAATGGGGGAAGTGGAAGAATTGGCAAATTGGACGTAGGACGCCATTCCAGTCGCAGGCAAGAGCGGGATGGCGCACTTTTGCGATTTACATCATCGCATGTGTTCATCGCACCTGCCGTGTTTGATAAACGCCACCAAGCCACTCGAATGGTTTTTCTTCAGTGGCTCCCAAAGATTCCCAGTGGTTCGAAACCATCCCCCCATCACCATCCTTAATGCCCATCTATCAACAAGAAAAGAACCAATGACTTCTCCCCAAAACTATATCTCTCGTCCTGAGTCGTGTCAGCAGGGGGCCAATGGCGATCTGTAGTGGTAGGTGGATTTCATCATGGAGTCCTGGGAGTGCAAGTGCGAGTGGGAATCACTGTGGTTGCGCTGTGGGAAAATCAGTGGGGTTGATAGACCCTCGAACCCTGTGCGACTCCGAGCTTGTCGGCATCCAGGGGGGCCCCGGGGGCCTTTTATCAACGCCCATTCGACCCCGGGGGCCTTTTATCAACGCCCATTCGATAAACCGCAGGCGCTACGGCCAGACCATCGTGAGCATGTCAGCTTCGTCACCTTTTTGGCGTCGTTTTTGGGCGAGTGCTCGGCGTGCAAATAAACATTTTTTTTCGTTCTGGGATCCGGGTTGGACCTGAAAGTCCGACCGAACGGGGCCGAGGGACACGGACACGGACAGAAGGGGAGGCCCCATTGCCACGAGGGATAGGGATTGTTGTCAGATTATCAGGGCATGTATGGATGGCCAGACTTCTGGTCTAGTATCTTGGCATCAACGCAACCAAGTTTCTCAAGACAATGGCCTGGTCCTTCCTTGTAACCAGCAAGCCTCCAAGAAACCACCAAGACCACCAAGACCGACGATATCTGCCGTCTAAACACCTCCCTAGTTCTACTACCGACGAAGCGAAGAAGCCACAGAAGGTCCGAGCAACAATCACATCAATGGATTCGGGCATCAATACCTCGGAGCTCTCGAACGGCTGAGGACGCCATACGGTACTTATTCTCTTTCCATTCCCTTTCCAGGGGCATTCATCCGGTATTACATAAATGCGAGCCAAGCCAAGCCACGCCGGACCTGAACCATGGTCACCACGCGGGCGGCGGTTTGGTACCACAACGGTTTGGCACCACAACGGTTTTGGTACTACGGCGGTTGCCTCTCCCTCGCATTGCCTTTCTCACCGTCACTCTGCATTGAAATTACCTTGCCGTTGTCGGCAATGCCTTCCCTCCGGTGTCCGTGCATGTCTTGTCGTTGCGTTCACGCAAAGTTTGGCAGTTTGACTGCGAGGGGCGCCGCCTAAACCTGCGTCTGTGGCATCCGGGCTTAGCTAACGGTAGTTGACGGGGCATGACAGGCAGGTCTAGACGATGGCGAAGTATTAACACTCCTCTACGTCGTCTAACACCGAGGTCTGACACCGAGTATGGCACCGGGAGTAACGAGCACACGATCATTGTGAACAACTCGGAACTGAACAAAAAACAAATGCAATGAAGACGCTTTTTTAGACGACACTATTAACCAAGGCCATCAAAGAAAAAAACACTAAAGAAGGTATCCAATTAAATCCCCCATCATCATCATATACATGCCTCATCCAGTACCCTTCGTACTATCCAAATCATCATCATCCGTGTCATCAAACCTCCTCCTCCTTCCCCGGCAAACTCCTCAACAACTTCGTCGTCCCCCTCGCCACACCCCTCTCCCCCGCCGCCACGATCCTCGGCGCCTCTCTAATCTGATTGTGATGATGACTACCTGTAGAGATACCAAACGGACTCTGCGGCACCCGTCCGCCATCATGCTGCGCTCTCAAATCGTCCTCGTTGGCCTCCGTGACCGTAACGCTGATTTCTGTGGTCTTCATGACCGTGCCAAAGTACATGGCTGTGCCGATGCCAGGCTTGGGGATAAGTGACTCCTGGGAATCCCTTTCTCTCGATTTTGCTCCGGGCAGGTTCCCATTGCTAGAGGCGACACTATCGCGTGCTTCCTGATCTCCGTGTCCTCCGTCTTCATGAGGCGTGCTGGCAATCGTACCGTTGCTGCCGACTGTGTCTGTCCTGATAATAATCCCAGCCTTATTATCGCTCCCCGCCGCGGCGCTGACGCCATAGTTCATTCCCATCATGCTCCCCCTCCTATCATTATTCGTCCCTCCACCAGCAAACGAATTCATCGTCCCGCCAGGTTTCAGGGAAGAACCAGTCTTCTTATCCCTTGTGCTCGCATAAGCATCCGCCGGAGAAATATACTGCTGCTGCTTAAACCTCTTCTTCTTGGGTCCCGTATCCCTCACAAACGTGCCCAGCGCAATCGCATTATTGACAAACGTCGCCACCAAGATCTCCACGCTCGCCCACATCGTGCGCGTGCCCTGGTATCCTTTTTCCGACAAGATGCTGGGGATGCGGTACAGGGTGATGCAGACTGTACACAGACCTAGACAGAAAAGGGAGACTAAAAGGACTTTGCGCTTGAGCTTGATGTGCGATTGGATCAGGATCGGGATGGGGAAGACAACCAGTAAAAGGTCCGTGAGGACGCTGCAGGCGGCTACGACGAGTAAATGTGCGTAGCTTTGGCGGCATTGGCCGCCGGGGTCCGGGGTGACTTGCCAGTAGGAAGTCACGGGGAAACATTCGGAGAGGTTGCTGACGAAGCAGGCGAGGAAGGTGCAGCCGATGGTGATTTGCAGGAAGCGGAGGGTGAGGTTGTATTTGGATTTGCCGGCGGTGCCGACGAGGCGGTTGAAGAAGAGGAGGGTGATTGTTTTGAGGGTCCATAGGCTGTTGGTGGGACGAAACACTGTTAGCTTTGGCTTCTGAAAAAATCTAAGAAACCAGACCTTGGAGGGGATAACCTACGTTGTAAAGTAAAAGAAACGAGTAGCCAAAACAAGCTTGCTTCCGACTACCCGCCTATCTATCGCCTGCTCAGAGAGGTGCAGTCCCTCCTTGTTCACGAGCTCGACGTTGTTGGTGCCGTATACAAGAACCACATGCACACATGCGATTCGGAGGTACATGGGAATCAGGGCGAGGGCGGCGATCTTATCCTCGAGGAACAGCTTTTCCATGCGCACATAGCGCCCAAGCACACGGAGGATGATGACGACGGTGCAGAAGAGGGTGAGCCACCAGCTCACAAGGAGGATGGGTTTGTCGTCGCTGAACGGCCTTAAGGCCGGTGGGTCCGTGTAGAGAGACATTGTCTGTCTGTCTGTCTGTCTGGTTGTTTTGATATGTGTGGTTATGGCATAGTCATTGGGACTAGCCCTCGTCGAGTGAGTGAGTGATCGATCCTGTCGGATATGGTCTGGTAGTGGTGATAGTGAAGGAGTGTCGGTTCGAGCTGGGTAAGGTAGGTAAAGAAAGAAAAGACAAAGTTTGTCAACCAGCTGGTATGTGATGGTGTGTATCACGCCGTGTAAGTCCAGTCGTCCAGCTCAGTCCACGCTCACAAAGAGTGAGCCAGAAGAGGCCCAGTAAACTGAAGATGAAAGACGACCATGGTTGTTTGACTGGCTAGAGTGTTGATGAGGATCGGGAGGGAACTTTCGCCTCCAAAGAAAGAGAGTTGCATGTGTCGATGGTGGTTCGAGAAGCCGGGGTATAGATTTCCATAAGACCCAAAAGCCAAAGTGATTGGCCCTCAACCAGCGCCGGAACCATTCAGAGACACATTCTGCGGGCAATGTTCATCATTCATCCAGAAAGGGTTGTCCAACCCGAGTTACCGAAGACGGCTTGGGTCGAACGAGTCTTCTCTTGCAGTGTTCGCCGATCGGCTTGTGACTGGCTAGACCTGTCTAACCTAATATTCCCTAGCTATTTCCCTACTGGCTTATCTTGCAGTCGAGAGTAGCATCGTAGCATCGAACCGGCGCCAAGCCCCGTCATGGTATGGAGTCCCCATGCTGACATCTGAATGGTTGCAACAACTCCTTCGTGATGTGCCTCGGGGTGGTATGTACATGAACATCGTGATGAGCCCCCTATCCACTCGGATCTTCATGTTGAGGGAAATATGATTTTTATTCGTTCCGTCTTGTTCCCGTAGTTTTGGTTCCTGACCTGAACCAAACTTTGAAGTCCCTGTTTTGCATCACGACAGGCACAGGGCATCATGCACTCCGGCAACGCTCCCCATATGGCTTGACTCAATGCAGTGTGGCAGCATTGATGACTTTCCAGAGTTCCAGGTCTCACCTAGAAATATTATAATGCTACCTGCCCCTGCGTTTTAGATGACTCTACCACACACAAAAAGTGTCAGGCTTTTTTGGTGGTGGTTCGGGTGCGGTCGGAACGTCTTGCCGTTGTTGCTTTGATGTGGCTGCGGCCTGGCCGTTATTCGGTTCTAGAGGTTCAAGTAATGTCGTACCGTACCTGAATTGACTCTCCTGAAAGAAGTTGAGGCCCCTACCCTCCGCCCAGATGCGAATAAAACGGCCGACGTTACGCCTGGCGTGGTTTTTTGTTCCGAGAAGTATATGAGGTTGCGAAGTTGTGATGCAGTTGCAGTTTGGGCGGGAAGCGCTCAGGCCCTCAGAGGTTCACGTTCCGAGCACCGGCTCTCGGCAGGCAACGCAGCAGCACAAGTTTTGCCGAGTGCCGGATCCTCATCGTCGGCCGGCAAAGAAAGGTGTAGAAAGGGTCTCAATTTTCGCATCCGACCCGATTTCTCACGACGAGAAGTCCACCATGATCATGAGGCCAGTCTTCAAAGTGCACGGCCTTGGTGCTAAAAGAAGGCCCGACGACGACAATGACAACAAAAGATAAAAAACATTCCAGAGCGTCCACTTTGCAAGCGAAACAGCAAGGAAGAAGCTGAGAACAAATAGAGACGGCCCCTCCCTCAATCGCCATCGGCTGCTCGTCATTGGGCTGAAACACCAAACGTGGAAAAGAAGCAAAGACGCCCGGCCATCACGGCAACCCCACCGAAATGTCCAACTCCACGCGAGGCACCAGGTTCAGGGGCACCAAAACAGCGCTGATAGCACTAACACCACTAACAAAGGCCCGCTAGCAAGGGCCAGGACGCTACCACACCCCCCGCGTTCAGCCTTCGGCGCCGAGCCCCGTAATCAGCATGGCTCCGTATCAGACAGGGTGCCGTACAGGGGCCCAATGTTAGCACTAACAGACGACACTAACAATAATAGGCGACTCTTATCGCTCGAGGAGTCGAGGTTAGGGACGTAATCTCGCAATCTCGGCCATTTTGACTTCGTGTGGACGGACAGCCAGGGCAGTGCAATCACATGCAAACCACAGCTCCAAGGGGCTCATCGATGGGTGTCAACGAGGGTGGAGGTCAGAGGTGAAGTCGGAATAAACCTGATCGTCAGGGTCTTGATCGTTGATGGTCACAGGCATTCCCCAGGATTTTCGAAAAGAAAAACGAATGTTTGCCAAGAGGAACGGAAACGGAAGACATCGGCGAGATGAATATCCAAGCAGTCGAGTTCGAGTGCATGGCCTGGCCTTGTTTTTCTTCTTTGTTTCTTCAAGTTCAGATCCAGTCCTTGCTCGTCTCGTTTCCACCACGACGGGACAGTGTCCTTGCAGCTTGGAAGTCAATGGTCACCAAGATGCAATGTTGAAGGGTGTTGCTGACTTGATAGGAGCGCCGCATCGGGTGCCATTTGTCCATGCCGTACCATTCTGGAAAGGAACAATCATCGGTGATCGAGGATCAACACTGACATGCCATACACATGAGGATTTCAGAATACAAGGAGTTCGATGACCATGTTCTGGCATTGCCCTCAACTCTCATTGAAGTCAAGGACTACAACCACCCCCAGCCCCAAACCCAACCTTCCTCCCCGACAAGTGCAGCCCTCCCTCCTCTCTAATCCTCGCCGCGACATAGATCCCTTCCGGGATAAACCTCTTCCAGTAGAACTCTCCTTTGTATTTCTCCTTGTACCGCGCATTCCACTCCTCGCTTAAAGCTGGCATGCGAATTGAACCTTCGGGTGGTTCGTCGTTTTCGACGCGGCGGAGGTTGGCTTTTGTCTCGGGGGTGAGAAGGAATACTTGATCCTGAGGAAATTGAGGAGATTGAAAGAATTGAGGCATCACCTCCCTCAACGCCTCGAGCGTTGCTTGCTCCCAGGCTGAACGGCTGGTGCTGGGGGTGAGGATGGGGTCGAGGAATTTTGTGGTTCCTGGGGGAAATGGGGATTGGGTTTGGGTTCCTTCTCTGACCGTGACTTCCGTTGTGGTTGTTTTATGTTGACGCTGCGCCGGGCTGGAAGTAGTAGATGTGTTATCACCACTAGCACTAGGACTGCCAACAGCAGTACCCTCCGAAGCCTCCGACTCCGAACCTGACCCAGACCCAGAGCCTGATGCATCGCCATCCGATACCTGTACAGCTTCAACATGAACTCTAGCCCCCTTCTTCGCAACATCCTCCCTCTTCCCCGTCGTATCACCCGTTGTCTTCTCCATCTTAACTTCCCCAAAAGAATCAGGATTAAGCGCCACCAACGTACTCAACAACGCCCTCCTCGAGCTCACCGTCGTGGCATACCTCTCCAGCCTTAAATCAGCACCCCCTTTGGCGCTAGCCCATGCGCCCGCCTGGCTCTGGGGCGATATCACGTACCCATGCGTGACGTTGCAAAAGATGATCCAGAAGCTGATGAAAAAAGCGTTCCAGTCCTTCGTAGCGGCAGCGGCGATGGCAAGGCCCCATTGTCCCAAGACAAAAACCCGGAGGATGGTTCGGAGGAGGGGGAGCTTCTTGGTAGGACTATGGGAGGTAGGTTCCAACGGGGTATTCAACAACGAGTTAACCATTGTGCTCTCGCCGTAGAAAACAACCCAGTCCGCAGCGTTCATGTGTTCAGCCACGACAACCATGCGGTTGTACTCTGAGCGAGTGTGGCTGTTGAGAAGCCGGCGCGGGCTACCGGGGTATATCAGCGAGACCGATAGGCCGGTGGCGGGCATGAGGAGGAGGAAGGCCGTGGCGATGTGGAGGCGGAAGAGGATGGCGGCGACGAGACAGCCTAGGAGGGCGATCCAGCCGATGAGGGAGGTGATTTGGTAGGAAGTGGAAGCCGATGAGAAGGACCACCAGCAGGAGCGATTGAGGCCGTCTTGACCTGATACTCCGCTTTTGATCCGACTCTGATGTTTGTCTCCTTGGCCGCCGCTAGATGCCTGAGCGTGGTTCCGGGAGACGAACACGACTTCGAGGTTCTGAATCCTCAGATTGGACTCCTTCATGTTATCATGGTTGTTTGTGATGGGAGTAACAGGGAGAGAGTCGAGGATTAAGCGGACGGTCTCCGGGTTCGAGACAAGATAATTGTCCCCATAGCGGCCATCAAGGCCATGGAGGCCAATAGAACGACCGAAGCGGTCCAGGACACATTCTCGTTGTTTTGGTGCCTCTTCCAAGAGGAGAAGGCGACTGCCTGAGGGGGTGACTGGCCAACTCCAGAGTGGTACGGCGCTCACAAGCTGGTGGATGTGAAGTTTTTGGGGAACATCAATGAAGTCGATGAGGGCTGAGAGCGGGAGGATGGCGGCGACTTCGGAGACCCATGGATATTTGTCGATGATGTCTTTGAGCGAATGGATGGCTTGCTCGAACATTGTTTTTGCCCTGTAGGAAAAAAGGAGAGTTTTGTGTAACAGGTTGAGATCGAGATGGGCACGCACACAATACCGTTATAAACTGATGAACTTGCGCTACTAGACGCAGCACGACGTGACGTCGTGTGATTGGACTGTCAATGTACTGATCAATGCACAGTATTCGTTCAGTACTTCGCAAAAAAAATTTCCCGGCCAGAGTTCAATGTTGGGTTAGGAGGATTTCGGAAAGCCGTCCTTCTTCCTCGTCCCTCCCAGATACCAAGGCTACGAAGAGAAACCGGAACAAACGGGATGGAGAGAGAGAACTTTGGACACATGTTCAAGTCAGAGAAACATTTGTGCACTTCGGGAGCAAGTCATGAATGGTATCACATCGGAAATCCAGAAGCTGTGTGCGAGTAGACTAACATAAGAAACACTGATGAAAATCACAACTGGCCTCAAGTGCCCTTGTGCCGACTGGAGCCCAAAATCTTTCCAGCTTCTTTTATTTCCCTTCCGGCTTCCTTCAGCTTCCCTCCGGCCTCTTTCAGTTTGCCGAAGAGCTTCCTTCTCTTCTGAGACCCGTTGTAGTCAGTGTCATCTGCACGAGCGGATGAGCTCGCTGCAGACGATGAAGCCTCCGGATACGCCCTGGGCTCCGTCAATGGTCGCTTTAGCGCTGACCTCTCAGCGGCAAGACAGTCGGCAATGTTTAAACTCGGGTTAGACAATGAAGCTCCCGGAAGCGCCCCTGACTTCCTTGGGTCTCTCCCGAATACCGCGCTTTCAGGGTTGTTGCTGCGGTCAAGGGTACCACCAAGTGTGGACGATGAGGCCTGCGGCAATGCCCCGGAACTCCACAAGTCTCTCTCGAACGCCACTGAATGTCTCTGGGGGTTGTTACCAAGTGTGGACGATGAGGCCTGCGGCAATGCCCCGGAACTCCACAAGTCTCTCTCGAACGCCACTGAATGTCTCTGGGAGTTGTTGCTGCGGTCAAGGGTACCAGCAAGTGTGGACGACGAGGCCTGCGGCAATGCCCCGGAACTCAACAAGTCCCTCTCGAACACCACTCCATGTCTTTTTGAGTTGTTGCTGCGGTCAAGGGTGCCAGCCAGTGTGGACGATGAGGCCTGCGGCAATGCCCCGGACATCGTATCGTTTCTCTCATGTACCCCTTTGTCAAAGCTGTTCCTGTTGTAGTCGAGGGAATTTCTCCTTGCGAATGAACCCGCTTTGGGCGATGAAGGTTGTTGATACGGCACGGACTCCGGCCGCTTTCTCTTGGAGACCCCCGTTCGGTTTGAGTCGATCCTGCCGTGGCCAAAAAACTTCGCAATCGCCGTTAAGCCCGTTCCAAAAGATGAAGTTTCCGAACATGCCCCCGACTTCCAACTCTTCTTGAACCGTCCTTGATCGAAGTTGATGCATCGGGCCGTGTGCTTCGGCCCGCTGGTTGCATCAATGATCAAGACAGCTTGATCAAACCCATACGCCCCAACCAGCTCATCCCACAGCTGCGAATTCAAGTCATGGACTTTACTCTTCTCCCCAATCCGGTCGTAATAACTGATAAGACTGTCCATGATGCGTACCTTCTTTGGGTGACCGAGGGCAAGCTTCGCCTTTCCGTTAGTCTCGTGGTGTTTCAGGACCTCGACCAGAATCTGTTCCCCTTTTGCAGGACTGTGTTCCGGCTTGCTACCGCCATGGCCTTCCAAATATAACTCCCCAAGAGCAGTGTATGCTTCGAGAGTTAACATGTGGATCTCGCCCAGCAGTTTGACGAGCTTGTTGTGAGTGTCCTGAATCGTCAATCTGACTGCCTTGATGTCGCCGGTATGATTCTCCTCTCGCTTGTGCTCATTCAGCTTGAGCTGAGCTAGCTTCAATTGTGCTTCGAGCAAGCTCTCCTTCACTGAGTCCTGGGTAGATCTGAATTGGTCGTCTGGAGTAACTTTGCTGTTTTCATCCAGCAACCCTTGGAATCCACTGAGAGCAGCCTCGATGAAGACCCTTCCTTCCGGGAAGTGGCAGATCTCTCCGTACAAGGCACCAAGTCTCATGCACGCGACCAGTTTGCTGGTAACGGCCAGGGAATTGTCCCAGGATGAAAAGCCTTCTATAGCAAGCCTGTAGAGATCCATGGCTGTGTTGCGGGTGACGGTGGTCCGTATGAGCGCGCAGACATTGGCATAGTCCATGGCAGCTTGTAGCGTCTCAATGTCTGTTACCGCCGCCGGGCCCGGTTCATTCGACATAGCTAAGAAGGCCTTGTAGGCCTTGTCATACATTTCCTGAGCTTTGCCAAGCGTGCCTTTCTCAAAATACACCCTGCCGAGTAATCTGGAAGCCCTCGCTGTAAGAAGGTGACCAGAACCATAAAAGTTTTCGAAACCGTGGTGTGCGCGCTCGCAGAATTTCTCAGCTTCGGCGAGCTTGTGACGAGACGTATACACCTGTCCCAATTTCAAGCACGTAAGAAGTGACTCTGGGTGATAGGAGCCCACGGTCTGGTCATATATCTCCACAGCCGCTTCAAGCAGCTTTTCGGGGTCCGCTCGTCGAGCCTGCTCTCCCTCGGGAAGCTGTAAGAGTATATCCACGTACATCATAGAAGTATCCAATGTCTGCAGATGACGCTCCCCATAGAGATATATGTAGCCCTCCAAGGCGATGCCGAGCTCAGTCACGGCACGATGAAATTCCTTTCGCCGCATATAGGCTTGACCGAGGATTCGACGGGCTTCACATTTTGCCACATCAATGGCCTTCTTATCCTCCTTTTTAAGCTCTGCAGCGTCGCCTTTCGCTTCTTCGTACTCATCCAAGTTCCTCTTGAGCTTCTCTATCACTTCGGCTTGGAGTTTGCCATGATGCAAATGAAGCAAGATCGAATTGCTGAATGAGAGAAAATACAGGCGTCGCATGGCAAGCCGCCGCGGAGGCTGATGGCCTTCATCTCCTTTCAGCCAGTTTTCAGCACGTTGTGAGACCTCTTTGAAACACTCGTCTGCGCCACTGACAAGATGGTCTATCTTTTGTTCACTCTTCAGCTTCTGGGAAAAGAGCATTCCGAGCTCATGGGTTGCAGAGAGTAACAGAAGTTGGCCTTGATATCCGTGAAACCGCGACGCAATCTTCTTGGCTTGCTGTAGCTCCTTTTGTGCCTCCTCCAACTTGTTTTGATTTCTGAACAATACCCCGAGGTAATACCGAGTGAGACCAATGATAATGTGTTCATCATTACAATCCTCGCACGAGAGAGCGGAGTGTTGGTTACCAGATGACAAGGGAGAAAGCCGGCTGACAAAGCCGTTAAGTGCTCGCATCAAATTGGTCTCAGCCGACGAGAATTTCGATCTCAATAGGTGATTGACACCAAGGTGGAGGGAGGTGAGGAAAATCAAGAAATGATCCCCGTGAAAGGTGACATCGAATCGCTTGAGCGCTCGTTGATAGACATCCGCGGCCTGTTCATCCCGCTGGTTTTTCTCTTCGAAACCAAGCCGGCCTCGCTCTGGACACTGGAGGTTGAAGCCTTCAACGTCTTGATCAGGGAGAGAGCCAAATGTCCGGAAAGCCTTCTGGAACGTCTTGGCAGCTCCGTCGAAATCTTCTTTTCCGGTAAGCAGGAGGGTCAAGTCGGCGATGACGTTGAGCTCAAGTCGATGCCATCTTAGGGCATCGCGTGCCTGCTCCGCTCTTGCGACTGTTGGGTGCTTCCCCGACTGAGACATGGCAGATGACTGACCATCCGAATTTGAGCTGAATATCTCGATATCCGGCACTGACTGGCACCTCGACAACTCCCGGGTAGGTGGGACTCCACGCAAAAGACCAAAGCCGCTAGAGTCCTGCAGCGTATTTCGCCTTTCCTGTGCTGGCCTTCGGCTTTCCTGTGCTGGCAAGTCTGCCTCACTGCGTGTTTCTACTCTTCGATCGCACTCCTCTAGAATCTGATTGAGGAATTCCTCTGCCTTAACATAGTCCGCAGCTGACACCCCGTAGGGTGCTTCCTTCGCTCCCGGCTCTCGAGCGGCTCTACCAAAAGTGGTTGCGAGCGCGTACTTGAAGAGGAGCGGTCGTAACTGGTTCTTGACCGTGTCCATAATTTTGAAGTACTCGTGCTCGACGAACTTGTAGATCGAGATGGCGTCTCGAAGCTTGCCAGCCTTGGCATACACATCCCCAAGCAGTTTCATAGTTGCGCAAGCCTCTTCGATTGATCCGAGGCTTCCGAGCTGCTGAAAAATGTCGACTAATTCCCTTGCGCCCAGGCCCAATTCGTCGTGTTTCACAAGGTATAGTGCTGCGTTTTTCCTCCTTGCTTGAATTGCCTTTAAAAGCTCGTTGTGGTCCATCCTGATCACCAATTCCGGCTGCAGGGGTTTCACACTCTGGTGTTCGTCCAACGGTTTTGCAAATTGAAGCCACTTGGGTACCTCTGGCTGGCCGTCGGTAGATTGGCTCCGCTCGTGGGAGTTGTCGTCGGTAGACTGGCTCTGCTCATCAGAGTTGTAGATCGCTGGCGTAATTTTTCCGGCCATTGTGTCGATTGCGTGTTTAGCATGCATCCCTTCAGCGTCCCGATGCTCCTCTGCGCCCAGCCTGATTTTCAGTAGCGTGGTAGGGCGTTCAGGCTTGGATTCTTCAACGGTCCCTACATACCGGCAATCCAGAATGCCGTCTTCCTTATTGCCCTTGATAGGGATGACCAAAAGTGACAAGGGATGATGACGATCAGCGGAAGGGTGTAAGAGCAAGCAACGCTCCCAGTGGGCAAGGGCAATGTTAACCTTTACAGTAACCGCAAGATCGTTGCCGTAGGCTTTCAACCTTTTAACGGAGGAGCTGTCAAGGGTGTGGCAGTACCAATACCCGTCGACGGCACCGCTTTCGTCAATCCCAAGGAGGTCTCCCGTTCTGTTACCGCCTAGATCAGCGGAAGTGTCTACCGGCATGTCGTCAAGTGTCGCCGCACACCACGAATAGGGACCTTTGTTGCGCATGGTGGGTTTTCCGTGGAGCAGGCAGAAGTATGGAATCTTGCCCAGGTAGTGAAGAACTTTGGTCGTGATCAGGCTTTCGCCCTGGTTGAAGTCGCAGTCAGGAACGCCGGCAAGTAGTGCAGCGATGATAGTCCGGTCACGAACCCATGAGGTGCTGCGGGAAGACAGGATGGCCAATAGATCACCAACGTCGTTAACGGGTTGACGGAGTCTTCTGACAAGTGTTGTAGCCAGCCAATGTGCGCGGGAAGTAGACCCTGGGCCCTGTGCAAGAATGTGCTCATCCAGGTCTTTGAGCAGAGGCGGTTGTCCCTCATCTGGATTTCTAAACAGGACCTTGACAGACTTTGACATGGACAATTCCAAAGCGGTCCAACCCCGAGTGAACCAAGTGGAGAGAACCAATGCCAAGCAAGGGCTCCCATCATCGCTCCAGGGGAAGTTAAGAAGGGAGTTGTCATGCACAACTGTGTGCCTCGCGTTGGCGTAGTTGCTATGCATCATATTCAACGCCTTGCTGCGCGCTTTGGGCTCGCTCGGGATTGACAAGGCGTCCCACCACACCGCTTTGCAGCCAATTTCAGGTTGCTGCGCAATGCTGGCAAAAAAGTCGAAGAGACAGGAGTTAACGGTCCCTGTGTTTTTCAACCCAACGCCTGTACCATCCGACCAGACGTGGGAGATGGCGATGTAGGGGTCCTGGGAGCCGCTCAGCTTAGCGCCTTTGCATAGCCAGGCGGTGCTGGTGCCCATTTCCAGCGCCGTTTCGAGCAATTCGACGGGAAACTTCGTTTGCGTGCATCTCAAACCATTGCTGCCACACTTGTGTAGCTGCGTAACCGAGGCGCTGTTCAGGTGGGCCCATTGACATTTGCTGGGGGTGCAAGAGTCGTGCTCTCCTTGACCAAGGGTGAGGTCACTAGATTTGAGGGCGGAGATGATATCGGGAAGATCACTCTGTTTTCTGTCGCTCACACTGACCAAGTTCCAGAGACGATTCTTGCAAAGACCCAAGTCATCCATGTCACGTACTGCACGCTCAATCCACGGCAGTGTAACCTCGTTGGGAAGAAAATGGTGATTCCACCGACCGAGTTTGGTTGGACCAACGCCGATCTGGGATTGGATTTTGATCATCCAATAGATGAGATTCGAGACCTGGGCAAGGTCAATCGGCGCCATTGTAGGAGAATCACCATCCAGGAAGGGACGGAAGGGACGGAAGGGAGTAGCAGTAGAGTCGAGCGGAGACTGAAGTCGGCGGCAATCTTTGAGGATCTTGCACAGGCCCGACACAACAGTAGTAATATGAGTATGGGCCGGAGACTCCTTCTCCAGGGTGTTCATGGCAGCTTGACAAGACATGGTAACCAGAGCCCATTCTCTGAAAGCAGCCCAATTGCATTGTGGCGCAATTTTGTCCATGGCAGCTCTTTGGGCTTCGCACTTGTCACGGCTGCATCTCTTGACGTTGGCATGAATGCAAAGCTGGGCAAGCTGAGAAAGGAACCCCATCTTATGGTCGGAGAGCCCAAGGTCGGGCTCGGCTGCCCAGAGTCCGGGACGTGGATACGAGGAATTGATACATAGGCGCTCTTCGCTCAGAGTACGGGGACCAGGCGGCGTAAGTAGAGGGTGGTGGAGCTTGATGCCAAAAACAGGGACGCGCGGCGGGTGGTCTTCATTGTCTCTTCCTGGGTGAGCTAGGTTGGAATTGTTGGGGTGTCTGCGAAATTGTTAGCCCGTTGATATTATGGTTTCTGCGCCTCTCTGATTGCTCACCTTGCCATGTCCTCAGAGTCAGAGTCACTAAAGGAATGGTCCACGTCGTCGAACTCGTCATAACCGCCATCCAGACCGGGGTTTGCCAGCATTCGGTGATAGGCAGCGGCTTGAAGGACGATGCCAGAGTCATGCTTGGCACTCGAGACACAGCCGGGCTGCTGAAGAGAGACGGGAGTTGTAGCCATGGTCGAAGCCGCCGTTGAGGATGTAGGTCTTGTGAATGGTGAGAGGTAGGATGTGAACTGACATCAGCCAAGGGGGCACTCGCCCGTGTATTAAGCCCATGGTGTTGAGCCTCATGGAGCATCCCATACCAAGCTTTGAGCCGCAATCGAACAATCTATCGCGAATAGCGGCATTCTCCAGCGTCAATTGCTGAGGCGTTCATTTTTTTTATCCGGCGCTGGCTCCGGCCTCCATGAGACGCCGACGCCGTTCGAGCCCAACATCTGGGAACTTGACAAGGCAACGAATAGGATTGTCGATCGTTCAGTACTCGGATGTGCTGTCAACAGGTTGTTAGCGCAAAAAGGGTCTGGTGATGAACACGTCGATATGGACTTGCGCTGGGTTAGATTTTTGCGCAAGGCAGACCGTGGTTGTTGTGCATGGCAGCACCCATTTCTTGCTGGTGGCTAGCTGAATGTGGATGCATCTGTACCCAAGGGGCTGGGTCCCGCGAAAGGTTGCCGACTCGCGATGTTGAGTTTCAGCTCCCCCACATGTCGATGCAGAAAACAAATGGCGTGGTGCTTGGTCGGCCAAAAGGTGATACTAGCGTGAAACTGGTTTATCCATTCGATCGTTGCAAAAGGAAGAAGAGAAACATGGGAGGGTTTTCGGCCCAAGATGTGAGCGCTCCCTAGTATTAGGGTAGGAACGGTACGCACCATGTGCGCCTTCCTGACCCAGGCACTGGCTACGGCCTGACTCAGGCCACGGCAGGCGTGAGCCCAGCCGGCCTCCTGTCCTGTATTTAGCTAGAGGTAGTCTCTGGCCTCCACAGTAGATTGGAAGGCCATCTTCTACCAATACATCACTATCTTTGCCAGTACCTTTGTACCGTGCCTGTCACACAAGAGCTCCGGGTTTGTGCCCCGCTCGTCGCCCACAACTCAGCCGCCTTGATAACGACACGCACTTTCTGTCATGACAGTTCGGACTTCGGAGACGGCAAGAGCGATGGGACATGCATCGTCCACGCATCACTTGCAGGTGGTTCTTGCACACTGAAAGCGATGCCAAGGTGCCGCTGGTGAACAGAGTTGGGGAGGCACCCGTCGCTTCCACAAACGGAACTAGGTACCTCTAGGGCAAGTGGAAAGACCACCTCTTATCTTATCTGTTATCTTATCGTTTGCTCAAGCAACAACCCCCCTGCATGCTTCCGCGGTGACTGTTACCACACTATCATCCGCTCAGGCAAACGCTCCGCAAGTCAAATAAATAGGCTTACATCTCATTCAACGGCTCATCTCGAATTTGATCGTCACCTACCGGTACATTTTCCAATCCAACCCCAGCGACGGGAGGAAGCAGCCCATCAAGCAAAAAGGATAACCACGCTCGTTCTTGACAAACTAGTGTACATGAGATCCCGTTGGCCCGCCAAGAACACGGCCAAACGGCTCATCAGTTCTATCATGAGCGAGCTATGATGGTCTCCTAAGAAGACACTTTTGGCAAGGACCAGCTGCTTGAGCAGTATGAGAACCGGGAACCGGAACAGGGAGATAGCGCAAGAGGAGAGCGGAGGGTAGTATAAAAAGAAAGACAATCGGGAAAGAAGGAAACAAGGAGAAAAGAAGCCCATAATATACCAAATGATACTGGCGATTTGTCTCTCTCCTGCGAGACCTTACCTCTATACCTTGATAGTTGTCACAACATTTCTAAATGGTGCCGAGCCTGGCCCAAACGACCTCGTGTCATAGCACGAATATTGAGGGTTGACGCACCAAAGGTTTGACGAAAGTAGGAAGATAACAATAATGAAAAACAAGGATGAAGCTGAAAACTTGGATATATGGTTTACCGTAGTGGGAAAATCGGTTTCGTCACATGGTTTATCCTTCTCGGACAATAACCACAAGCCATGTTTCTCAGACGAGCGATGTCTCTTACAGGCGGTAAGCGCTGTAATATAGCGGCCTTGAATTTGTATCTGGGTAGGGCCCGAAATCCGAAATTCTCAAAGTCTCAAAGTCCCAAAGTCTTACCTTCCCCCCTTACCTCCTACCTCCCCTTTATCGACGGAAAGAACCAGCCATTTCTTTCAAAAATTCCCAATTGGCTTAGTGGCCAAGCGGGTTATGAAGTAGTTCTTCATTTCATTCGTTCTTGTGACCTTTGTTCGATTTCTATTCGTGACCAACTTTTTGAAGCTATTCCAACTTCCGAGGTCAAATGCCGACCCTCAACATTAGCTGGCCTTCGATGATAATACTCTCCTTCAACTTAGTAGCCATCAGCCCACTAAAGTATAGAGGATTATAACCTATACTTTTGGCTTCCAGGGGCCTGATAGACAAGCCATGTCTACCTTAGAAAACAATTACTGTTTTCTTTACACGCATTGTCTCCCAGACAAGGCTTGTTGCAACTCAGGGTTTCCCGCTTCGGTAGGGGCTCTTATATGGGATGACAAGACATGAAGGGATGAAAGACTGCACGTGTAGAAAGACCAGATGGAAACACAAGGATCTGACAGGTTCACAAGTGCTGAATGGCGTGTACCATCACACCTGGGAAAATTTCCCGCAAGGGCTGGCACGCAACACAACATAGTAGGGTAAGGTAGGCTCAAGTCGAGTAGAAGGTGGCGAGTACTAGAGGTACCCAGTAAATTGGTGTTAAACCCGGAAAACGACCTGCTGGGGTTGGGATACCTAGTGTATGTGCTAACGGGAATACCAGCACGTGGAGATGAGGGTGCGTTTCTCACCTATCCCATTCCCCACTCTCCTACGGGTACGGGATGCTTGAAGTGTCTCACATGCGTCCCGACTCCCGAGACAACGTGGGTTGGGGTAGTTGGAGGGAATAATGCGGAAAAGGTGGGATATCAAATATATCATCGGATTTAACATCCCACATCAGTGAGCATGTAGTCAAACAAGATCGAAGGCAATGCATCAACTCGCGAATGATTTCGAATTTATATGTATGTACATCAAGAGAGATCTGTGCTGAAAGCGAAGTGGTGTGAAGGGGAGTTGCGGTGGATGAGCTGAAGGACCCTTTCCGAGAGCATGCCGAGCGGCGCGGTGCTGAGTGGAGGCATAATCAGGTACCGAAGGTACGCACACGTGTGTGTAGGTGGCACGGGTAAGGCTGAAGAAACAACGGTGAACCTTGTTCATCATCAAGCGAAGGGGGGTTGAGATTCAGGGACCGATGACGTTGATGCAAATCCCATTCCGAAAAACATCCAGGTGTTCATATCTGGACACCGCTCCCCCGAGGAATCAACCACATCGATGACAGTGACCATGGGAGAAGTGATGGTATATAAAGCTCTCAACCACAGCGTCTAGAACGCTCCCCTGAATGTGTCCCTTGCAACTGTCGTCCTCCCTTTAAGCATCCAGCGGTTTCTGGGCACGAACTACACGCCATTTGATCTTCGCATGGACCTTGCACTCCTTATATTCCCTGCGAAGACAAGCGGCATAGTTTGCCATCTCCTTATCAGTCCACCCCATCACCTGGCCGAGGAAGTAGGTAAGGAAGCCCTCGATATCCTGTGTGAGAAAGGCGTAGTTGAAGAGGCCGATCTCTTTCTGCTTTTTGTCCAGGGGCCAGGGAGAGACAGGGGCGAAGTAGTCCTCCACCTCGATATTGGTGAATCCTGCTTCCTTAACTCCATTCTCCATGCAACCCGAATCGGCCATATTGAAAACCAGCCCAGTCTTTCTTCCAATCTCGGACCAAATTTGGCCCCATTGATACAGGGCAGTGTCTGTGGGCATAGTGCCATCATCGCAAACAAAGTTAACCTCGCCGTCGACGTGCTCAAGCCAGCCGCCCGGTGCTATACACCTGTACGCTTCCTTGTATAGAGAGGTCCAATCCTTAATCACGCCTGTAAGCCAGCGAATATGGACGTAATCAAAGAAGTTTTCCTGATAGGTCCATGTCTTGGTCGCGTCGTCGATATCGAACCGGAGATTGGGAGGAACCCAGCTGGGCTGGATTGGTGAAATGTCAGTGCCGTATACGTTGCACTGAGGAAATTGGTCCGCAAAGTCAATTGCCCACAGTCCTGAAAAGGGTGAAGATTAGTGACCCTTTCGCATCAATTTGACGTCTGCTTAGGTGGGCAGGGTGACTGTTCGGTCCAAGATATTGTAACAACTTACCAGTACCAGTGCAGACATCAAGTGCATTCTTGATGTCATCCTTGATGGGAGCCGTATACAGCTTTCCGTCGAACAACAGAGTCATGGAATGGTGGAAAATATCCAGCATCTCATTGGCCTTATCGTCATTTGGACCCCTGAAATTGCGAAACAATCATTAGCCTCAAATGCTATCTTATGATCCTACTGCCTCTTAAACGAACATACCAATATTCTTGATCAGTTACAGTATCACTGTGGTACGTGCGACCTTTGATCGTACGATATTTCAGAATGCTGGAGCTGAGTGAGGCTGTTGAACTCTCGGCATCGCTACCCAGCGTCGAGTCGGCATCGTCATCAAGTGGCTGCTCCTGTACGTGTGAGGCAATTTTTTGTCAGTACTTGCCTATCAAGCGGCCTTGTACTCTGGTGGATGCCAGAAGAAAATTTGTGTAAAATCGACGAACCTGTTCCGCCCAATGCGAGCCGGATAAGAGGCCAACGGGCTCTGAGGGTTCACCCGCGGGACCAGGAGTGGGCGACTTTTCCTTTCCCTTCGGCGATTTTGCCTCAGGTTCAGGTGATTTTGCCTTGTTGGTAGGAGAACTCATCATTGAAGACTGTTTTTGGGTTTGAGTTCAGAGTCCGAGTAATGGAGAAACTCGATTGTGCGTGGTTATATAAGGTATGAACGGTTGCCCCCACGCTGAGCCCGCGGGGCCCCTAGTCCTTGGTGAGGAGCGGTCAACAAGCCTGAAGGTTACATTGATCCTTTGAATATGGCCTGATGGGCCACGGTCAAAATCTCCTCGAGGGACATGTCGATGAGATAAACGGGGTGTTCCACAGCATACGGGGTGTTCCACAGCATACGGGGTGTTCCACAGCATGTAATTCACAATTGGCTGAACATGCTAGCGACACGCGTCATGTTGCGACTACATGTAACCTCGGCAGACCTCGGCCGACCCCTTATGTAAGGCAAGTGAAATGCAGTGTAACCAATAGCGGCTACCCCCGGGTATGTGGATTGTATTGAAAATGATTGTGAGGCAAAGGGACTGGAGATGTGGGTTGCCAGATTGAAGATGCAAGAGGAAAAAGTCCAGGAAATCCACATCCACCAAGCCCTGTGGACAGGTTTACATATATACGGCAGGGGCAGGAGGGGTGTACCGGGCTAAGGAACATCGGATCCCCATGTCTTCCATCCGATCTGTCGCGTGGCGCCTGGCCAATTGCTCAGCGGGCAGTGGCTGTCAGTCCTTTCAGCCACCTGTCCTGCCATGCCATGACACAGACCACAAGGTAAAAACTCAAGTAGTAAGGAGGTTTGGGCTTCATTGGGCGCAACATCAGAAATTATATCAGGAGGAAAGGCGTTGTGGACGGGTATCGCAATGTGTGGCACGGGTAAGGCTGAAGGAACAGCGGTGAACCTTGTTCATCAAGCGGACCGGACCAAACTCCGGACAAACCACGAAAAGGAACCGATGACGCTTGACGACGATCGTGATAAAGACATTGATATTGAAGACCTCACGCAAGGAAGCGATACATGTATTCCCAATCCCCATGTTCCCTGCCACTTGCACCAACGCGCGCCCACCCGCCCTACCACTGTTGTCTACACTTGTGATTTCAGGCGTCCAACGGCTTCTGGGCGCGAACTACGCGCCACCTGGCGTACCCATGGATCTTGCACTCCTTGAATTCCCGGCGAAAACAAGCGGCGTAGTTTGCCAGTTCCTTATCAGTCCACCCCAGGATCTGGCCGAGGAAGTAGTTGAGGAAGCCCTCAATGTCTGTCGTTAAGAACACGCACTGGTAGAGGCCGATCTGCTTCGCTTTTTCGTCGTCCGTGGGCCAACCAGAGAGCGGAGTCTAAAGGTAGAAAGTTAGTCAGTGGGTCTCGAGCACAAAGATTGTGTTGATCCTGTTGCCCGCCCGGCTGGTGTGGATTCTTTGTGCCAAAGACTTCCACCTTTCCTTCATTTGGTAGATAGATCTCGTAGGCTGGCCAGTCTTCCCGACTGACCACCTCCATCAATCCATCACCATATTCTCGTATGAAACTTACCATGTAATCCTCAATTTGAATATTGGTAAAGCCCGCCTCCTTCATTCCATTCTCCATGCAACCGGATTTAACCATATCGCATTGAACTCCGGTCTTCTTTTGAACTTCGAGCCAAATCTGTTCCCATTGCTTCATAGCGGAATCCTCAGGCATAGTCCCGTCATAGCATACTAACTCGATATCGCCATCGATATGTTCGATCCAACCACCCGGCTTAGTACACCTATACGCTTCCTTATACAAGGATACCCAATCCTTAATTGTACTGCAGAGCCACCGGATATGGATGTAGTCAAAGAGATCGGGCTGATATGTCCATTCCTTGGTTGCATCGTCGATATTGAAGCTGAGGTTAGGAGGAACCCAGCGCGGCTGAATGAGCGAAATATCGGTACCGATTACTCGACAAGTGGGAAATTCATCCGCAAAATCGCTGTAGGTGCGAGAGAACCGTTAGTCCAGTTATTTAAGGCAAAGATTCAAGAGTCCAAAACTGGTCTTACATTGCCCAAAGCCCTGTATGTAAATCGCAGTTAGCAAACTTTCCAGCACAGCAGATGTTGATTTACATAGTCAAATGCAATTTACTCGCCAGGTTGCGGGGAGGGGAAGAATGCGATTTGAGCTCTGTCGAGTAGATGGATGCGCCTTACCCGTGCCGGTGCCGACATCCAGAGCATTCTCGATGTTCTTGGAGAGCGGGGCTGTATGGAGTTTCCCATCAAACATCAGGGTCATGGCGTGGTGGAAGATATCCAAGACCTCATTCGCCTTCTCGTCATTTGGACCCCTAGATCATACGACTGCGATTAGCTTCTTAATTTTCCATGATAACCCTGACAGAACTATGGCAAGACCGACATACCAATACTCTGAATCAGTCACAGCGTCACTATAATATCTCCTGCCATTGATAGTACGATATTCCAAGATGCTAGAAGAGATCGAGGCCGTCGAGCTCTCGACATCACTACCTATGGAGGAGTCGTTCTCGTCAGGGATCACCTGTACCGTGTAGGAAGATTGATGTCAGCAACAGTACATCGAAAACCGTATACATCTGGGGTTGCATCGCCATGGGAGTTACAGACCAGCTCACCCCAACGAGCACCAGACAGCAGGCCAGTCGGCTCGTCAGATTGGGCCGCCGCCGGCGATGCGGGACCGGGCGTGGGCGACTTGGCTTGCGCTTTGGGCGACTGTACCGTTGGCGACTTCGTCTTCGCCTCAGGTACAGGTGACTGTGCCTTCTCTGCGGGAGAACTCATGATCGGAAAATGCGTTGGCTTTCGAGCTCAGTGGGTGCAGGTAGCAGAGGAAGTTGGTCGGGTTCGGTTCTTTGTGCTTTCAAGTGGCAGCGGTCCAGTAAATATGATATTTAGACGCCAGCCAGTTACCCCTCTTAACATTTCTTTTCCAGGTGCGGTCAAGCTTGAAGGTAACATCGATCCTTTCCTCCGTATTTTCGGCCTTGAGTTTCCCCGCGGGATCTTTCGCGTCGGTACCTTTCGAGATAACGGGTCTCTCGAAGTATTTTGAGGTACAAAAACAGTGGGGTTCGATTGCATGTAGATTACCATTGCTGAAACCCTGACACAGTAAAGGCAAACGTTGGAGTCTGCGCTTATTCACACACAGAGAGGCTGGACAACCATAGTTCCTGCGACCTGTTATCAGTCCGAGCCAGATTTAAACCATATTGAGCAGACCTGATCCGACAAGAAGAAAGTGACACAAAGAGGACTGTTCGCGGCCGGTCAGTGTCTGCTTAGAACCCAAAAAGGTTTTGGTCTTCAATATATCCCCAATCTACAAGTAGTTAGTGGAAAGCTTGACGGGGCCGCAATGGAGAACATGACGGAGCACCGAGCCACAACGGGTTTTCGAGCAATGTGAATGGTCTCGGAGACATACCTATCAACGCCGGCAGCGCAACCCCCTGAATCAACCCCGGCGGCCCACACAGCAGTGCTACGTTGTCATGCGCTGGTTTGAACAGGCTTCGCTTGAGAATCCCCGCATCAACTTTTCCCCTCTCACCCTCCCAGCTTTCCCCAGCCTGGCTCAAGACATGGCAAATCTTCATCTGCCCGCCGCTCTTCTTCTCGAGGTTGTCCAGTTCCTGTTTTAGGAGGATGTCTTGTTCTGTTCTGTTTGCGTCGACAACCCTGATCTCAGTCCGGTCACCCGGTGTCATGAGAATTCTGGCCACCAATGCGTAGCCAGGCGTAATACCGCTCCCGCCCAGCACGAGAGACACGCGAGAAAAGTGTCGGTCGCGCCCCTCAATAGAGAAGTGGCCGTTTCCGTGGTAGATAATGTCACCTGTTGGCCCACGGATCTCAACTTCAGAGCCGAGGGGAAGGCAGTCAAGAATATTGGATAGTGCGCCGCCTGGTTGCGAAGGGGAAGGGAAGTAGGTCTTCACTGTCAAGTCAAAGGTTCCAGACCGGCCGTCCATCAAAGAACAGTTGGTTACTTCTTCCGTGGCGTCGGATCTTGGAGAAGTGTGTTGCTTGTCTTGATGGCGATGGGCGCCGGTGTGTACATGATGCTTCGGGGGGTTGTGATTGTGTTTTCCCGAGGATTCGTCACCATGACCCTGACTGTCTTGGGCTGGCAGGAGTGGTCGAGTGGGAGTGTATTGCCGGATAAGCATCTTGTCTCGGAGGTGGAAGCCTATCTGGAGGTGCTGGCAGGTACCTAGGCCGAGAACAGCCTTTCCTTCGGGAAGCTGGAAGGTATATATGTTTGTATCGGGGGAGACTTGCCGTCTGTTGATGAGCTTGACGGGAATCCAGCGTCGTCTTTGAAGGGCAAGATCTTTCTGGTCTTGGGATTGCTCTGCTTCCTCCTTTGCTGCTGCTTCTGCGCTCTCTCTGATGAAGTTGGCGGTCTTGTCGGTAACGCGGCCGAGGATGCATTCTGCGAATCACGATGACGGTCAGTCCATACTGCTAACAAGATATCAGTTCGAGGATGCAAGTGACAAAGAACATACCATGTAGCTTCTTCCAAGCAAAGTCATCGTGGATGCTGACAAACTCGTTCGTGGTCTCTTGGTGGCACTTGCCCGCATGCGCTAGGATGGCGGCTTTACCACCAGGATGCCAGTTCAGAACACTCGTGGCATCATACACCTTGTTGTCAATGACTAGCCAGCAGTCTTCATATTTGTTGTGTTTCTCAATCTCCTCGCGGGTAAACTGCTTTTCCGGTGCGCTTCCCTGCTGCTTGGCCTCTTGCATTAGCACTTCCATCGAGGGCTTCATCCAGCCACCAGCGGCAGAGCCAGCCTCGGTAGGATGACGGAA
This sequence comes from Neurospora sp. CHS-2018c, assembly GCA_009806235.1. Lineage (NCBI taxonomy): Eukaryota > Fungi > Ascomycota > Sordariomycetes > Sordariales > Sordariaceae > Neurospora > Neurospora sp. CHS-2018c. Next base: position 1,103,361 of record RAPC01000002.1, read on the forward strand.
GGAAATGGCGGGCCCTTGGCTTCCGGACGTGATGATCTCAGGCTTGACAATGTACCAGGCATTATTCATCATACCCAGGAGATTCCAGGTTGGCTTCTCTGGCTGCGTCATTTTGGATGCATTGAAGGCGCGAACAGTGATGCTCTTGGCTCGGACGAGATGGGAGATGTCGACGTCGAGGTGCCAGTGGATCCAAGCCCAGAACTTGTTTCCATGTCGAAGGGGTGAATCGGGGAACTCGCGAGTGGCGTAGAGCCAGTTGTCACCCCCGTCGAGGGAGACTTCGACTCTCTGGACCTCCCGGCCACCGCCATCGTATGCGAAACCCGCGATACGGTAACTCTCACCACTCTCAATGTCGGTCAGAGCTATGGTCTCGCCCTGGGCAGGCTTGGCGATGACCGAGTTGAGGTTGTTTTCATAGCAGGCTGTGCTGGGATTGTGGAACAGGGTCTCTGCAAACCTGCCATCTTTCTCGGTGATAAAGGAGGGCATCAGCCTGTTATCCCAAGTGTGGTAGTAGCTCTTGTTTTCCTCGGAGGAGATCCATACTCGACGAAGCCACTTGACACATCGTCCACCGATGTAGCCCGGGATCATGACACGGACGGGGTATCCGTAGTCGGCAGGAAGAGGAAGATCGTTCATCTCCATGGCGAGAATCACGTCGTTGGCGGGATCCATGACATAGTCAAACGGGATGGAGGTCTCGTAGGGGCCCTCGCTCGGCATATCTGCACCGGCAAAGTTGACCCAGTGTGTCATGCCCCTCGTTTTGAGGTTCTTTCTCTTTGCGAATTCCTTGGGCACCCCGGCAGATATCAAGACATCGCGGAGGAGGGGCCCCTTCCAGTAAGCCGTGCCCACTGTCGCAGCGCCGTTATTCAAGCCTTTGCTCTTGCGGATCAGGTTCAGTTCCTTGCGTCTGTTGCCAGTGCAGGCCATGGTGATGGGGATATTGATGACGGATTCGCGGTAACGGTTCTTGAGCTCGTTCATGCTCAACGAGAGCTTTTTGCCGCCATACTCGATTTCGAGCTTGTGGAACTCCCACATCAAGCGCGGGACGGGGCCATGGTTGCGTACGTAGTGCAGCTCGTTGGGGGTGATCAGGCCACCGTCAAACAGGCGTGAGAGTGGCGGCTCGGCGTTCATGGGGTGCTTGCCGCCGATGCGGATCAGGTCGGGACATCGTGGGAGCCAGTTGTCGGGAGTGTACTGGTCTTGCTCGTCGATGGCGATGGAGGAGCGGTTGTGGGTTTGGGGAGACTTGCCCTTGCCATCGTTCTGCTTCAATTGGGAAACGACGTCTTTCTCGTGCTCGAGGCTGTGGAGGAGAGAGAGTTCCTGCGGGGTAAAGTGGACGTTGGCGCTGCCAGTTTGCTCCTTCCGGCCCTCATGCCCGCGCTCCTTCTCTCCGGACTCAGAATCGATATGGCGTGCTTCTTGGTGTTTCTCCATGTTATCGGCTCTCCACTCAAACTCGGGCATGCTTTCCCGCAACAACACCGCCTGAGCTGGCTGAGGGCCCTTTCCTCCGTCTGTCTCCCGGCTGCCCTTGCCCTGCTGCTTGGTCTTGTCCTGCTCCTGCTTCTGGTGTTGCTGCATGTTTGCCGGCCACTGTTCTTTGTTCTTGACCCAGTCCTCGGTCGTGTTCAACACATATCGCCAACCCAGCGGCCTCTCCTCGGGATACTTGATGTGGAAGTCTCGCTGGGACTGGATGATATCGCGAAAGTTGACCAATTCGCCCATGTCGACCTTGCTCCTCATCTCCTCCAGCTGTTTCCGGGCCTCCTCGATCTCTTCAGCATACTCTTCGCGCGGGTGCGTGAGTCCCGGACGCCGGTCATCTCGATTGACGAATCCAATCCGGTGCGAATGGTTGGCCTCCCAATCTGGCTCGCGATTCACTTCGTCCACGCTGGAACCAGGATGGTCCTGCACTCTCACCTCCCACGGGGTGGAATGGGACATGGTCGGCTTCTCGCTTTCGGTCGCCATGATGTTCCAAGTTTGCGCGATATTCGAAACGCGTTTCTGAGAGTTCTCGGAACGGTTACACTGCCACCAAAGCGGAACACGGGATGGTGGGAGAAAAACATCATCAAAACAGATCATGAAGCCGTCTGCGATGCCTCATCTTGACTCTTTTGTCACCTCGACGTCACCTGCGCGTCAGACAGTCCGTCCACCATCGTCAGATCTCACCGTCGTTTGTGCTTTGCATCTGCGCAGCATATTTCGCGAATAAAGACCAGACCATACTGCTCTCCCAATTTTGGACGTGACTGGTACATATTTGGTGGGCGCGATTTGATACCTCTACCGCTGGGGTTTACGAACTTTGGGAAGAAAATGGAAGGCAACACGTCGAGCGTCAATTACGGGGTGCCTGGTCGCGTCGAGGTAAGGACAGCTTGTGCTATGCACTTATCTGAATTTGGTGCTAATCATAGCTTGTGGTGTTAGACAAGTAACAGGCCTCTCTGCCCCCGCGCGACACCCGACACCCCCGCCTACCGCAACTCGGAGCGGGACGCCCCGCCCGCGGATCTTGTCCGGCAGCTCTCCCTCGACGACGCCGACCACAAGACAAACATCAACACATCATGATTTGTGAACCTCCGATGCGCAAGCTTGGCAACACACAGTGATCAACACCCTCGAGAAGCGAACTTCAGCCCCTTCACCGCAACCGAGCCGCCAAGTGGAGCTGTCGCAAGTGAGGCTCACGACATGGCTGTTCCCTTCAGCATACCTTACCCAGGACCCTAGCCAACGACTTCACGTCCATGTTGTCCTTCATCGCCATCCTCCTCGCCAAGGGAACTCGGCGACTTTCTCAGGTTGGGCTGAAGCAGAATCTGTCGTGTTCGGCAGTCCTATCAATGAGCTGGCAGCCAAGCAAACCGACACACGACAGCCGAGTCCTTCCAGGCCCGATCTCCATCCAGCTCAGCCATGTCAGGAACTTCTGCGCTCATGAGGGCGCAAAGCTCACTGGTACACGATTGTACCACCTTACCTGTCGGCGAGATACGCGTGTGTCGTTGGCTGCTCCACCTATCCCTATCAACAAAGCCATGTAGATTTCGACCCAGCCTGAGGGGCTAATGCATGGCAAAGAGAGTGCCCACTCATTGGACACAAGCATCCCATCCGCCCCAGTTCTTCATCATTTGCCCAACGACGTCCATGTTCAATGAATGCGACAAGTGCTCGGTACTGAACCCTGGGGACACAAAACACCCACGTTCTCCTTCGCCAGCATCATCCCTCGGAACGCCCTCAGTTCGGTGTGCGGCACCTCTACCTTCTCAACATCACGACACATCGGATTTTGCGTCCGCTCAGCACGCAAGATGGGACCTCCGCGGAAGCAAGAGGCTTCGCAAAAGTTGAAGCGGCTGAAAGAGTTCTTCCGATCCGGTGGGAAACGTCAACAGCCTCAAACCCCCAGACGTTCGGAAGATGACAAGAACCCGTTATCCCCGGCACGGACCCTGTCTTTCTCCAGTTATCTTGAAAAAGTGGAGGAGGAAAACAAACGGCGTCTCCAGGCGGCAGCGGATCTTTACCAAGCCATCAACCAGAACGACTATATCAGCGTCATTGAGCTATATCAGAAACATGCCGCTCTTAATCCCCGAGACAAAAGAGGGCGAACTCCTCTTCACGCTGCTGCCGAGCTGGGCCGAGATGATATCCTGCGCTTTCTCCTGGAACAGAAAGGTGTTGGCCTCGATGCCACCGACATTCAAGGTTTTACTGCACTACACCTCGCAAGCATCAATGACCATTCCGATTGCGTCTTTTATCTATTGGAGAGGGGAGCAAATGCTCAGCTTGTCGATGGGAACGGCCACTTGCCATCATTCTACGCGTCAACTGACACGAAAAACAAGTTCGACAATCCCCCTATTGTTCACGGCAGCGACCAGTATGCCGCTGTCAACCACTGGATAAACAAGGCTGCGTGCAATACAGGACCGATACCTCCTGAAGGTGCCCGAGAGGAGGTGTGTCGCTATTTCCAAGGCAGCCTCTGGGTACCCGACATATCCACAAGATGGCGTGTACTTCCGGTTTGGGAGTTGATGTATCAACCCGATCGATATGAAGATCTTTGTATGCGGTTCAATATTGGCAAGAGGAGAATGGTGGGCAAAAAGAAATGGATCCATCTGCCAATTGCTAGCAGGGAACTTGTTCTTGACCTTACGAAGAGGATCTACGCTGCTTCAGGACGCGATCTAAAGTCATATCAGAAGATCGAAAAGCTTGTCAACGACATGTTCAAACAGGTTGATGTGACAGGGCCGGAGGGAAAGGTGCACTTCAAGGTATGCGTGTCCCAATCATACCCGTCCAGGGGTTTCCATGTCCAGGCAGCTGACGCTACGAAGTTCAAGAGCTTAAAGCACGAGCACCAAGCCAGTCCCGACGACGAGGAACGTGTATCAGATAGCATATATGCTATGGCAGTAAGTTCTAAACTCTGTTATTAGGTGCCTTTACGTACATAGGTGCTAATTACACCCCGGTTGTAGCTCCCTGTGGTCGATGTTGACAAGAAGGATTATGTTTCGTCGGCACGGGTAGCACAAGAACAAGCAACGAAGAATACCAGGTCAAGGCAGGATATCAAGTTGCACCTCAATCAACGAGCCAAGGATCACTTCGGTTATATGCTCAAGGCAGCGAGTTTCATGGACCAACCGCTGCCTCGTTGCCTAGATCAATCTTATCATGATGATTTGGACAGCGAAAAGCTGGACTTCCTCAATAACGATCAGGTCATGGTACGATACATCAGGTACATGAAGAACAGATGTTCGCGGATTCTCAAGGAAATGGGCTATCCGACTGACCATGACTTTACTGATTCCAACGAAAAGACAAAAGTCAATGCGCAGTATGAAGAGACAGCGCCTGCACCTCAACATGAACCCGATCAGCACCAGCAACCAACGAACACCCAAGCAGGATCACCAGAAAATGACAGAACTCCGGCACAAGACGACACGGCACGGGGACAAGGGCCACAGCCGGTGGAACAGACATCTTTCGAGGCATCGCGACCTCCAAACAGCCCACGAAGGACTTACACTGGTGCTTCAACGACGTCACAGTCGCAAGGTCGATTCTCGATTCAACGCTCAGACACCGAGACAAGCATGTCTCCAGAGGATGCGAAGAGGCTTTTTGAGTCTCTGCATAGTGAATCGAGTAACCAGAAGAAGCTGGCGCAATCTGGGCACGCAGTCATGTTATCCGGAGTGGGCCCTACTCTCGCACCCCCCAAGTCTCCCGACCAAACCCAACATCGGGCAGGCCCACTGGCCACGGCAACGCCTGCAACGCCTGGTACCCCTGGTACCTTGGTGAAGGAACTTGCGGACACCGGTAACAAGGAGAACGCGAACACCGGTGGCCTGGGACATGTGCTTGCGTCTGAACCTATCTCCTTACAAGAGTCAGATGACTTTTTAACTGTCCCGTATTTTTGGCTTTTCAAACTCGACGCAGGTAAGATTCACCTGAGCAGATATCATGTGCCGTGCCTTCTCTAACCATCTGTATGACATCTCTAGACACAATAGTCACTCTATACCCGGAGAGGTGGGACAGGGGGAACGAACAACAACTGCAGCTTCATATTCTGGAAAGCATCAGTGATGACCGACACATTCACAACAAAAGCCATGAAAACGGCGGCGAGGACTTGGATATAGATCTTGTATCCAAGGCTATTCTGAAAGCGTGCATGTCTTTTGAGGCAAAGGCGCTTGTCCCGTCTATCAACCCGGATGCCATCTTCAATAATGACGAATATCACGGTGGTCAGCTCAGAAGAGTGATGCTTCCATACACAGAGGCCTTTTCAGCCTCAATCGCTCAGCTTGTAGGTCTCCTTCGCTTAATTCATATTCTTTGCTTACTCCCCTGCCATTCTCATGCACATCGTGCTCAACGATTCTGACCTGCTATTTGAACACAACGCAGTACTTCCAAGTCACACAACGCTTTGATAAGTTGAAGAAGGGGATGGGTTCGATTAGCAAAGACCCAAACAAGTTCTACCAAGACACGCAGAAAGAAACCGCCATCCTTATTGACATCGATGACACCATTGGTGAGATCGGGATGATTAAGCGAGTCTTGTCAAATCAGGCCAAGGTCTTTGATCGATTCCAAAGTGAGGTTCGAGGCAAGAACCCTAACAAGGTTGCCAAACCACACGAGGGAGAGATCCTGGCACGGTTTGATATGCTCGAGGATGAAGCTAAACGTGTCCGGTCCATGGTACGTACATCGGATCAATGGAGTTGACCAAAAACTAAGCACGCCAGATGTACAGGTTACCACCTTACTGGATTTGCGTCAACGAGAAGCAACTCTCGAGGACGCTCTATCCATGGGTGAGCAGTCGACAATGCTCTTCGTTTTCACTGCAGTGACGGTTCTGTTTGTAAGTCCAACACAATAACAATAGGTATATTCTTCACATTGTCTCACAAAGCTGACAAACACAAACAAAAAGGCCCCTCTGTCCTTTGTTGTTGGACTATTAGCCTTGAGCATCGATGGACTTCCAGAGATATGGAATCGCTCACCCCTCGCTGAAGTTTTCGGTAAGAACATTATTCTATCCCCGTGTGCCTTCTGTCCCCCTGTTTCAGTGTTCGATTATCGACCATTGTGACCCCCCACTAACCGTACCAAATAGGTCTCTCCACATTGGCGACTGGCGGTCTTTGCGTAACCTTGTGGTTCATCTTCAACCAGTACTACCGGCGTGCCCATGGTCTCGACAACGACCTCGAACTTGACTTTGACCCAAGCCCATCGGATGAGGATATGTACCAAATGAAGAATACGGCATGGTGGAGAAAGACGTGGTCAACTAGATTTGAAAGAGGGGGCAGTGGCAAACCAATGGCGCGGGGAACCACAGCTGGTATTCGTCAAAGCCCAAGAGCACAAGCCCCGAGCCGAGACGCCACTGCACATGGTGCTACTCGTCAAGAACATGCAGGTGCGGAATCTAATCTGCAGCTTATCGGAAGCTTAAGAGGTGGGACAAGAAGAAGAGGGATGAGCGGAGGGATAAGTGTAGGGCCGAGTCTCTCCTCACTGTCCATGACATCGTCGAGTCGTGGGTGGTCATGGAATGGAAGACAGAAGCCGCAAGGGCTGGCGTTGGGAGACATAGAGTTTGGTGTCCTTCATGTTTAAGTGGCACTGGCATGGCACGCCTTGCGCAGCTTTGAACTGGCGCTTGGTGGAGAACAAGAACAAGGAGGGACGGGGATCGAAAGACCATACACTCACCTGGCAACATCATCCAACATCACGTACAGATCCACTTCGGACGAAAATTGGGTATCGAGTATCCGGAAGATATAATAACATGTACCTTTTGGGCCCACCCGCGCTAAGTACGGCTAAGACCTACGCACGCTGGCGCGTACGCGAAGCGTAACGTAGCGCGCGACGTGGCGCGCGACGTAGCGTATAAGGCTCGTATTATATATATACTATTCAAAATAGCTAAGATTTAAAAACCCTTTCTTTTCTTTTTCTAATAGTATATTATATATAATTATAATACGTAACTCATTTTATATTTACGTCTTTAAAGATTTTTCGTATTATAAACGCGTAATTTATTTTATATTTGCGTCTTTAAATATTTTTCGTGTTGTGTACGCATTAATAAGGATAAGGTATTAATGCTTAATAAATAAGGTATTGGTAAGGATAAGGTATTAGAAATATTGAAAGAAAAAATAGGAAGGGAATATATAAAGAAAAAGAATGACTATTCTTTTCAATAGTCTTATAGCTTAGTAGTATATATATTGGTATTATACTACTGAAGTCGTAGGTTCGATTCTCACTATTGCCGTTTTTTTTTTAGTAACGTTTTACCTTGGGAATTTCTTTTTCTCTAAGTTAAAATAAGACAAATAATTATTTTCCTCGTCGGGTATTAAAGATAAAATTTAATGAAAAATATTTTTAGATTCGTTATATTTATTATATTATAGAAAGTATATAGGGTAATTTGATTATATATATTATAAGGCTTAAAATTTATAATAACGTTATTGGAATAACAAAATTAAAATGAAAAAGAATATTTAGAACTTATTAACAAAAAGGTTATAAGGTTTTAAGAATAATAAAAGAAAATTAATAAATATTTTTACTTTTATAATTTATAATTAGATTAAATAACTATTTTATTTAATTTTCTTATTAATACCCTTATAATAACTAATATAATGTAGAATTATAAAGATAATATATAAATAAATATTTCTTTTTATTAATATTCGAAATTATAATATTATTATTTTATTATTTTTATACGTTATTACCTTATTATTTTATTACTTTATTATATTATTAATTTATTATTTTATTTATATTAAGTTGGCTAATTAAATTAATTAATTTAGCCGAAGGAAAGTAATTAATTTAATTAAAAGAAGATAGCTTACTTACCTAGGACTTAAATTAACCCGGCTACTTTATATATATATACCGGCTAAATTAGCCAATTTGGCCGAGGGAAGATAGTTTACCTACTCGGGATTTAAATTAACCTAACTACTTTATATATATACCGGCCAAATTGGCTAATTTGGCCGAGGGAAAATAGTTTACTTACCCGGGACTTAAATTAACCCGGCTACCTTATATATATACCGGCTAAATTAGCTAATTTGGCCGAAGGAAGGGAGTTTACCTACCCGGCACTCGAATTAACCTGGCTACTTTATATATATACCGGCTAAGTTGGCCAATTTAACCGAGGGAAGGTAATTTACTTACACGGTATTCGAACCGACCCGGCTACCTTATATATATACCGGCCAAATTAGCCAACTTAGCCGAAAGAAGGTAACTTACCTACCCGGCATTCGAACCGACTTAGCCACCTTATATATATACCGGCTAAATTAACTAACTTAGCCGAAGGAAGATAGCTTACCTACTTAGGACTTAAACTAACCCGGCTACTTTATATATATACCGGCCAAATTGGCTAATTTGGCCGAAGGAAGGTAATTTACCTACCCGGTATTCGAACCGACCCGGCTACTTTATATATATACTAGCTAAATTAACCAATTTAATCGAAGGAAAGTAATTTACCTACCCAATATTCGAACCGACTTAACTACTTTATATATATACCGATTAAATTAATTAACTTAGCCGAAAGAAAGTAATTTACCTACCTAATATTTATTTTACCTACTTACTACTTAATATACTTACCCTACCCTTATATTGGCCGTAACTATCGAAATCCGTTTAAATTAATTTAAAAGTGCGATGGAAATATTCAATTTAATAGCCGTAAATCGATTTTTAAAATTTCCTATATAAATAAATTTTGTAAAAATTCAAAAATTACAACTCAAACCGTCTACCTATACCTTCCCTAAATTGGCGGTCGGAAGGTATATAAGAAGGGAGGGTAAGAACGACCGGCCAAAGTAGAATAGTAATTAGTAGGAACGACCGGCTAAAATAGGTAAAAATAATTAGTTATATATAAAGTAGCGTATACCGCCGTATATAGGGTTATATAAAAGGTTCAATTAGAAGGCTAAGTGCTATAAGGTAGCGTATACGATTATATAAAGGGTTTAATTAGAAGGCTAAACGCTATAAGGTAGCGTATACAATTATATAGAAGGTTCAATTAGAAGGCTAAATGCTATAGAACAGCGTATACAATTATATAGAGGATTTAATTAAAAGGCTAAGTATTATAGGGTAGCGTATACGATTATATATAGGGTTATATAGAGGGTTAAGCGCTATAAAACAATATATACGATTGTATAGAAGGTTTAATTAGAAGGCTAAGCGTTATAAGATAGTATATACGACCGTGTAAAGGGTTTAATTAGAAGGCTAAATACTATAGGGCAACGTATACAACCGTATATAAGGTTTAATTAGAGGGTTAAATATTTCTATAGAAAAATTATTCGGGTATTCTTTAGTACTTTTCTATGGGGCTAGAAATAGATTTAAATAATAATAAATTTCTACTTATATTAAATAATTTCTATATAATTCCCGTATAGAAGCTCTAATCTATATTAATAAATTTAATTAATAAATTTAACTTCTTCCTCAATTTACTTTTCTACTAGGTAATTACTAGGGCATTTTTACCTTAGTACCCCCGAACGGGATATTTATTATCTTTAGTTCTAAATCTTAAATATAATAATATATAGATTATTAAAGCCTTCTAATTAATATTCTTAAAGTACTAAGTAAAAAGGAAAATATTAAATTTAATAAGAAAACTAATTTAGATTAAATATAAATATTAATATAATAATATTGCGAATTCCTCTTCCGCTATTAAGCGATAAGAACGTCTCTATTAAATAATATACCAATTTAATAGTAATAGGCTTAATCTATATAAGAGTAATATATAATTTAATTTATTAGCTAACCTATATAAGGAATTTAAAAATAAATTATTTAACTTTACTATTAATTATAATATAGGGATATTCGGGGGTATAAGTATTTAATAAAAAGAAGTGAAATTCTAGAATTTATTAGAAACTAACTACTACGAAAATATTTACTAAAAATATTTTCATTAATTAAGAGCGAGAATAATTATAATTGAAATTTTAAACCTAGTAAAAAATATAAGCCCGGCCTATCGATCTTAAAACGTAATTAATAATTATATTAATTTAATAGGGAAAATAAATAATAACCTATAAAAGAAACCTTAATCTCAATTTATATAGTAATATAGCGCGTAGTTACCCTATAGTCTACCGGGGAATTATCGCTATATATACACCCCCCCTTAATTCCAATTAAATTCGATTTAATTAATAATTTAAAAAGAATTATTTAATACTAGGGAATACCCTATAAGCGTTAGCAGTTAGCCTATCGACCTTAGAGCGTAATTAATAATTATACTAGTCTAACGGAGGAAATGTAGGGATAGAAAAATAATTATTTATATTAGTAATTAGTGTCACAGGTTGCTCAACTGTGACATGGCTATATAAGCGTGCATTCGATGTTCTGCCTGCAACAGAACATTATTCCATCTTTTGATAGTATTACCGAATGGTTATATACACGCCCATTCCCGTGACATTATGTTCTGTTAAAAGGGTGCCGATGCATCGTGGGTTCAATTCCCCGCAGTGACAATGTTGGAGACGGTTTTTGGAGCTGCCCGTCGCGACTGACATGTGTCAACGATCATCGCATTCGAAAGCATTGCTTTCAGGTGGTGTTATATAGCCCACGGCGACCGCAAAGAAGGCGGGAAGATAGTTGTGGTCGCTTCCCTCCCCAAGACGGGGTCCCCAGAGCGGGATTTTAAGGGAAGGTAGTGTCACAGGTTGCTCAACTGTGACATGGCTATATAAGCGTACATTCGATGTTCTGCCTACAACAGAACATTATTCCATCTTTTAATAGTGTTACCGAATGGTTATATGCACGCCCATTCCCGTAACAATTAGCCTATTAATATTAAAATATAATTAAGAATTATACTAATCTAATAAGGGAAATATAAGGATAGAAAAATAACCGTTCACGTTAGTAATTAACCTATCGATAATAAATTAATAATTTTATTAAGGAACCTAATATTAGTAGGGCCTAACTAAAAATATAGTACCTAATTTAATTAAAGATTATTTATTTTAGACTTAATTTAATTAACGAGTAGGCTAGGACTAAAAAAGTTAAAATTCCTATTAATAAGCCTTTAAAACGTAATTTTAATTTAACTACCTTATACCCCTATAATAGCGCTTAAATTATTCTAGCCAACGTACTTTTTAAAATAAACTTTTAAACTTTTAAATTTAATAATTTTATTAAAACGTAACTTTAACTTAATTATTTTATACCCTTATAACAGCACTTAAATTATTTTGGCCAACGTACTTTTTAGGATGAACTTTTAAACCTTTAAACTTAATAATTTTATTTCTCTAAATATTACGCTATTAGAATTTCCCTCGTAAGAAATTTACCTAATTAATAATAATTCCTTAAATATAAAGCGTATCCTGATCCCCGCGCTTTATTATTAAGGAATTTCGAACCCTAGAGAGTAGGAGGGTAGTTCCTCTACGCTATTAGGCTAGTAACTTACGGGTTATTACCTAAAAGCGGGGGGGATCTAACTTCCCGTTAAAAAGTTAAATATTTAAAACCGAATAAATTTATTTATTTAACTACCTTTTTTCCTTTTTTCGCTTTTTTTTTATAACTTTAATACTAATTTTAAATAAGTATTAAGTAGCGGGATTAAGGCCGGAAATTTAGAACTAGAGCCGGCCGGATAGTAAATAACGGAGCTAGAGCCGGCCGGGCAATAAATCGTTTCGGATTAAAAATATATATCCCTTTATAAATTCATCGCTTTAAATATTTTTCTATAATCTATTAGCGTAGTTAATAATACCGCTAATATATATTCTATAATATTAATTTTATAGCGTAAATACTCCCTTAAATAAATAACACACTAGCAAGTTACTAGTTCGAATCCAATACGGGTCCTCTTTTTTACTTTTTATTTTTTTTATTTATTTATTAGAAATAACCTTTTATCTACTAGAAACAACCTTTTATCTTTTAAAACCAACCGCAATCGTACTTTTTAAAAGCTTAATAGGAGGCTAATTAAGGATAAGTTTACTAACGGAGGCTTAAATTCGAATCTCGTTGGGGCTTAAAACCCCCTAAATTCCGGCTCTCTAATAATATATAATTAATATCGTCTCTAGCGTCGGCGTTAGCGGGGCCGGCTACTATTCTCTAAATTTATATTAAACTTTAAATATATATATAATTAATATTATCTCTAAAATTCGCTCTACTACTTACCGGGAATTTCTTACCGACTTATATAATTTTATTACTTTACTCGTAATATAAATTATAATAGCCGAAAAGCTATTCAAGTTAATTAATGCTATAAAGGAGTAAGAGTTTACTTTTCTCAATTAAAAGGTAAAAAAACTCTCCAAATACTATAGTAATTCGATTCGAATACAATTCGCGAAAATAGTAACCTCGCAGCCAAAATTAATAACGAATTTAAAAAGTAAGGATCTTAAAGGAGAAGAGGTTTCGGAAGTTATAATACAAATTCGATTATTATATTATTATAAAAGTCTTTAACGTAATTCGATTTACTACGAGGTAGGAGAATTCAACCAAAAGTACGTTTATAAATTCTCAAGGCTATTACAAGGGCACAATATAGTTAAGTCGAAGGCAAAGCTAAGATTCCATCTATAATAGAAGATTTTAGGTAAGGAGAAGAAAAGGAAGAGAATTAAATACATACATTGCAAACCCAAATAAATACCCTAATATATAAGTAATAGCGGGACTTATATATAGGTCGCTAATAGCTAATCCCTTTATTTGCATTCCCCTTTACTTATATAATAAATAAGAGTAAATACCTTTAATAGGCTTAGAGTTTATTTTGGCTAGTTTTAGCGCAAACCTTCTATATTATTCGTTCTTCCGACTTTTATAATACTTTATAATATTAATCCTCTTATAGAGTATAGCGGGTATAGTAGTATAATTAGACCGGCGCCGTTATATTACCCCCCTTTATATAGAAGACTCGTCTACGAGTTTTATTAGAACCGATATTCTATAATAAATGTAATAATCCTCTAATAACTTTATTTGTATAAAATCTTTTATAAATACTTTAGTCCTAGTAATTTTAATAATTCGTCGTCCTTATATTCCTTCTAATCTTCGTTTAATTAGTTTATTAACCGTTTAGGCGGGCCCGGGGTATCCGGGTTATCTTTATAGAACTTTTAAAGGACTTTCGAAATATATTTAAAGTCCGAGGCCGGCTAGTACTTTAAGTCGGGGTTTTAACTTCTTTAATCCGTATTATAAAAGAATTTACTATTAACGACTTTAAAAATATTAATCTTCTCGACTTCCTATTCAAAATCTTCGTCCGTTTTTATATTAATTAATTTTAGGTATTCGGCAATCTAACTAAATAGAGGGTTATTATTGTATTTATATAATTAGTTAATGTAAAAGAAGTCAGAACTTTTCTAATTATTGGGGAGTTCTAACCGGTAGGAATAATCTATTTTTTCGATAATTTTATAATAATTATAAGTATTAAGGAAATCGAATTTATTATTAAGGCGAATAGTCGTTAACTATAATTATTTAATAATAATAACTTTATCGCCGACGTCGAAATTTAAATCCCTTCGCTTCTTATTAATTTAACGAATTTACTCCTCCTACACTTTTAATATTATTTTTCTAATATACTCCGTATAATTATAAATACGTTGGGCGAACTTTTAAATTTACTCCTTAATTAACTATTTAATTTTAAATCCGGCGTTACGAATACGGGCGTCCTAGTCAAAAGGTATACGTATCGGGTAGCCGAATATAATTTCGTAAGGGGAAAAGCCGGTATTATTTTAGGAAAGGCTATTCTATACGGCGTTTAGTATTAGAATCGCTTTTAATTAATCGTTTTAATAGTAATTAATAAAAGGGCGTAGCCACTAATCGAAATAAATATTTATAATTTCTACTTATCTAACCATTTAATTATAACTTGTAATAGCTAGCTTTTATTTCGTACCGGTTAACTTAAATATTTTATTAGTAAAAACTAATATAAATTAAGGGCTATAGTTAAAAATAATTTCCTCCGGTATACTATAGACTTTATAAAGTCCTTCATAATATATTTAAACAATATTTTAAGCGGTCGACTTTTCTATATAAAGTATAATTTATAACGACTTTATTAAGCGGTCTACTATAATTAGAGTATTATCGAAACCGTATTTATCCTTAGGTATTTTCTTATAATTAATTATAATAGAAGTTTATTTTTTAGCGGACGGGGGGATAGGGTATAATTTACCGGGGGTTTTATCCTTAAATATTTTACTCGTTTTATAAACTATATAGTTTTTAACAAACCGGTCGATATTTCTCGCTATATTAAGCTACTAATATTATTCGATTAAAATAATTCGCGTTTTATTTCGGCCGGAGTAAACTATTATTAAAATAGAATAAATTTCGTCGATAATATAAATTCGTAAATTATCTTTATTAAGGATAGCAAAGCGGCTTTAATATATTAATAATTCGTTAATTATTATCGTAAATTTAGAGTCGGAATTATAAACGCGTACGCGATATTCTTTTAAAGATTCCTCTTCGTAATTAACCTTTATAATTACGTTTATTAATTCGTACCCCTTTAATTCGATTAAATATAATTCTAGGCCGTCTATATTTAGGGTAAGGATTAGTACCGACTCCTCTAAAAAGCTATTCAATATAATAATAAAGGTTAGGGTAATAACTTTAATTCCGTTGTCTATTAGGGGTTTAAATATTTAGAAGGTGTAATATACTTCCTTCTTTTCCTTCTAGGTCTTAAAATCTTCCGATTTCCGTAATAGGGTATTAGTCATTACATTCTTAGTACTAAGGCGATAAATAATTTCGAAGTAGTATTGAAATAGGAATTCCGCTTATTTAATTTATTATAAATTAAGTAATCGCTTCGTACCGAAGTATTTTAGGGCTTAATAATCTATAATAATTATAAAGGGCTTTAATTACTTTAATCCAATTAATTCGGGATATTAAATTTAAAGAGCTTTAATAATAGCGAGTAATTCTTTATTATAAATTGGGTAATTATATTTTATTTATTATATAATCTCCGAGAAGTAGGTAATAAAGTACTATTCTTTCGTATCCTTTTAATATTAAGAAAGGATTCTAGCGAGGATTCTATCATTAGTATCCATTTCGATTCGTATTTTTGTATTATATTAAAAATACTTTAATAAGGGGACGTCTATTAATAATTACTTTAAATTATCGAACGCCGTTTAATATTTATCAATCTATACGAATACTTCGCCTTTCTTAATTAAATTAATAAGGGGGCGAATTATTTAATTATAATTTTTAATAAATTTTTAATAAAAATTATAAAACCCTAAGAAAGATTATATTCTTTATAAATTAAAAGGTATAGCCTACTCCTTAACAATTTCGACTTTTTCTAAATCGATGGAAATACCATTACTGTTACGATGTACCAGCTCACGTAGTTCCGTATCGCGTAGTTGGGTACAAATATATGAAATAACTAAAGCTAAAGAAGGAAAGAGGGAGAGGTTGAGATCTGGGCTCTAGAGTTGCACCCTTATATAGGATGCGCCCAGATTCTGCTAGCTTCGACCGCCTTCCTTATCTAATTTAATAATGTACGTAAATACGATATATAGGTCGCGGTGCCAATTGAATAGGCGTATATATTAATACCGCCCGTACAACTAATTAGGGTATTCGTATTAATAATACTGGTAGGTTCTATAAGTTTTATTAATAAAACGAATAGGATATAATTTATAATATTAGATCCTAGTCGTTATATTACCCTCCCCCCCGGGTTGAGGCTTAGCCCTAGAGCTTTAAAAATAAGAAAAAATTTTAATACAAATATAAATCGAATATTTTCTCTAACGTCCTCTTACTTCTTCTTTACTATTACTTTCCTTTTTAAACTAATTCGTAATCCTTCTACTAATTTATCGTCGTTATTGTAGGGCGCCTTATCGCTTACTAACTATTAAATTAATCGTTTAGGGGGTTTTAATATTATAGGATTTGTATCGTAATATTCCTTTAAGAGTTCTACTAAATTAATAAAGTTGCTTACCAATTAGAATTCTAGATCAGGGTCCCAACCTTTTTATTCTATTTGGTATTTTAACTTTCTTTTAATAACTTTTAATAAAATAATTTTTAAAACCTCCTACTCTTCCTAATTACTTACTAGTTCTCTAATTAGATTTTCGTTACTTTATTTAGATAATAGGTTATTAGTATACTTCCTTAAACGGTCTGTGTAATAAATTATCGCTCCTTTCTATCCTTTAGGAATTTTTAATTTATAGAAGTATTTTCTTATAGCTGTAATTTTATAGGGGATACGTATTTATTGCTAATTTAATTTATCGTTAGGACGGTTTATAATTTATCCTTTTTTAATAATAAAAATGCGGTTTCTAACGTTGAAGTCGGGTTCCCTTTTATATTTATTAGTTTGAATCGTCTATTATTATTATATTTTATTAATAGTATATCGGGTAGTTACGTAAAAGGATTTTAACCGTTCGATTAATTAGTAAGTTTCTTATCGATTAATTTCCGTTTTAGGCGGTTTTAGATTTACGCGGTCCTCCTAATTTAATATACTAGGTATAAAGGAATTTATAATAATCTTTCAGGGGGATAAATTATTTAAATTATTATAAGGTAGATTTATTTAGGCTATATCTAATATTGGGATGAATTCTAATTAGTTATTTTAGTTATAATTAATATAAGGTCTCAACCGTTAATTGATATATTAGTATAAATTTTCGATTTAATTAGCGGTCTATAAATAGCCCGAGGTAGCTAACTTTTATTTAACGTTTAGTAAGGAGGCTATTTCTTATATTATTTATAATACGAATTGAGGATTTCTATCGCTAATTATTTCGTTTAGAAGGCCGAAGAATCGATATAGACTTCGATAATATAAAATAGCGGCGTCCTTAATAGTAATAGTATTTTTATAAGGAATATTCCAATTTGCTTTTAAAAATCGGTTTATAATAATTATTAATATATTATAATTATAACGATCTTTAGGTATAGATTTAAAATCGATTACTAATAATTTTTAAACTTTATAATCTTCTTTTAAAGGAATAGAGTATAATAAATTAGGCGTTTTATTTCTAGGGGCCTTTAACGCTTTATAAATCTAATAATTGGCGATATAATAATCTACGTTAATCATTAAATTAGCCTACTAGTATCGCTTATAAACTATTCGTTTAATTTTATTCCTATTTAGGTATATTAAAGTAATTAAGTAATAAATTATTTTAATAAATTTAATCCGTAGATTATTATTTTCCGGGATTACTAACTTATAGTTTTTAATTAATAGACTATCTTTAATAGTAAAGGGTAAATTTGCCTTCTTCGCCTTTCCTTTGTAAATTAATAGTAATTTTACTATTCGGTTGGTTCAGATTAATTTATTAGTCAAATTATAATTAATTTCCAATTTAATAATCTCTATATTAACCGCCTCATCTTCCCCCTCCGAATTAACTAGTAAATCTATTAGTTTATCGCTAGCGAAAGTAAAGAATTTATTATTAGCGGGTTTAAATATTCGTAAGGTAAATTAGTCTTCTTTTTTATCTTTAACCGTTTTTAAATCCTTTAATTTATAAAATAGTATATTAGCGGCGATATTTTCCTTTCCGGGGCGGTAAATTATTCGAAATTAATATTCCGATAGGGTTTTAAATTATCGAATTTATTTACCGTTTAGTACCTTCTTTATATTGAAATATTCGAATACTTAGTAATTTATAAATATTATAAAGGGTTTAGTACCTTTTAATTCGGGTCGCTATTAATTAATCCCTTTTATTACGGCTATTAATTCTTTATTATAAATAAGGTAATTAAACTCTACCGAATTTATAATTTTCGAATAGAATACGACCGGGTATTAATTGCTGTCGTCCTAAAATTAATTTATTATATTTATATAAATTCTATTACTAGCGTCCGTTTCGATTCGTATTTCCCTTTCGTAATCGAAATAATATAAAACGGGTATACTAAGAAGACTTTTTTTCAAAGTATCGAACGCCTCTTTATAGCGGTCGTCCTATTTGAAAATTAAATCCTTTTTTATTAGGTAGATTAATAATTTTACTATCCGATTAAAATCTTTAATAAATTTCCGGTAGAAATTATAGAACCCTAAGAAAATTTATACGCCTTTTATAGTAGTTGGCTCTTTCTACTCTTTTATAACTATTACTTTCTCCGGGTCTACCGAAATACCGTCGGTATTAATAATAAAACTTAAGAATTTAGTCTTAATTATATTAAATTCGTATTTTTTAATATCGGTTTACAACCTAACTTCCTCGAAATGTTATAGTATTATATTAATATATTTATTATAATCCTTTTAATTATTAGAATAAATTAAAATATCGTCGATATAAACGCTATAGAAATTATCGAAGTAATTTATTAAAATTTCGTTAATAAATCTTTAAAAAGACGATAATCCGCCTATAAGTCCGAAAGGTAATACTTTATATTTATATACCCTATATCTCGTACGGAATATAGTTAAATCCTTATAATTTAAATATATTCGAATACAATAGAATATTTAACGGATATTTATTTTCGTAAAAACTTTAATTTGACCGATACGGGCTATTATTTTATCAATAAGAAGTAGAAGATATTAATCCTTTTTTAATAATATATTAAATTTACGGTAATTTACGTAAAAATATAGACTTCTATTGGCCTTCGGTATAAATAATATTAGGGTTGCCTATAGTACCGAATTAAATTTAATAAATCCCTTTTAAAAATTATTAGTAATATATTATTTATATTCCTCTAACTCCTCTAGAATTATTTTGTATAATAAATTATATTCTAAATCTTAAGGGGATTTGCCTTCTTCGAATTCGATCTTATAGTTAATCTTATTTTTAAATTCTAGTAGCGTATTAAAATCCTTTTTACTAAAAATATTAATACAGTTCTAATACTTTTTAAGAAGCTTCTCTATTATTAATTATCGGTACTCTTCCTCGTCTTTTAATAATATTTTTAATTACTTTACTTCGATAATACTATTAATTTTATAAAAACTAGTTTTTTTAATAGTTTCTCCTCGTTTAATATAGAAATTTATTATTATTACTCCTACTAAAATATAATCCCGGGGACGTTATTTAATCTAATTAAATATTCGCTCTATATAGTACGGGCCCTAAATATCGCAATAAAAATATAAATCCTTACTTTATTTATATAAATTTCGAACTATTTCCAATTTTATAATTTTTATTTCCGAAGTATATTCGTATTTAATATTATTAAAGAATTCCTATTCGATTTAATTAATATTTACTAACGCTAAAGGATTTCTATAATCGTAATATTTAATTATATAAATACCCTTTAGCTTCTAATTAGTATTAAGGGCTCCTTTAAAGGTTTCGGTATATTTCTTCCCTTAAATCTCCTCCTTTAATCTTTACTTTTCTAATTTAATAATCGTCTTTTTTACTATTTTAATTTTAGCCACGGCTTCCTCGTTCTCTTTCTTTATATTTTCTATTTTAATTTATAATTCTATAATAGTAGTATTTAATTCCTTAATTTCCGCTTTAACTTCCCTCTCTTATAACGAATAGATTTGGAATAAAATACTATTAATTCGTCATTTATCCTCTATAGTTATAAAACGTTCTCTACGTTTTATATCTTCTTAAAAAGAGGGGTCTTAAAGTAATTTGGGTTACTTATTAATTTCGATATTTTTATTTAATAGTATTTTTAATAGACCTTCTAAGAAGATTAATTAATTATTACTATAGTTGGGTAAAACTTTATTCTCGCTTAATTATAGCTTTCTTAATATTATATTTTTTAATATTGCTAGTAAAACGACTATTTATTAATTATAAAATTTATAACTTTATATTCGGAGGATAGCCTTTATAATTTAAAAAAATAATATTAAGTTTAATATTTTTATAAGGCCGAATATACCTTAATTAGAAGTCGGTCTTACTATTAAGCTTTAAGTATTTAATTAATTTATTAGCGAATTTCTAATTTAGAAGAATATAAATATCTACTCTTATATTAATAAGTATATCGAAGGTAATAATAAATAATTTATTATAAGCTACGCTATATTTAATAGTAAAGGCGGGGCCCTTTCCTAAATAGTTTCGAAAATTAAATTTATTTATATTATCCTTTTTTCCTATTAATATATATATCAATACTTCGCCCAAACGGGAGATTAATTTCTCTAAGCATTTTAATTTTTCGAATCCGTATTCTCCTTAACGATAATTTTAATTTCGTAGCTATTATTACCTTCTTTTTCGCTTAATTCGATTTCTTTATTAAGGAATTTAGTACATATAACGTAAATTTTAGTATTATAGGCTTTAAAGAATTTTTTATAATAAAAGTAAACGGGGGCTATATAACCGGGCTTATAATAAATAAAATACTTTCCTTCTTATTATAATTTACGGGTTTTCTCCTTTAAAGGCTTTTTATAAAGAAACGAAGATTTTAGTAAGCAGTTGCAAGGGGGATTAAAAATTGCGTCCTTAAATAGCTTTTTAAAATTATTTAGGGTTTTACTAGCGGATACCTTTTTATCCTTATTAATAATAATAATAATCTTATTCCCTTTGCTATATCTATATACAGCGCCGTAATGGTATAGGGTCCTTCTCTAGGTTCTCTATTGGAAAAACCGTACGGCGATAAGCGCCGTCGGATAAAAACCCCTAACTACTTTCGGTCGCGATTAAATCGCACCTTCTCCTTCCTAATTCTATTTATAGCGGTTCTTACCCACCGCTATAGCGAATAAATACGTTTTTTCTATTTTATTTTACTTAATATTAGAATTATCGTAATACTACTCCCCTCTTCTACTCTTTCTTCCCGTCTTTAGGCCGCCGTTCCGTCCCTATTTACCCTTATTTATTCTTATTTACTTTCCCGCCCCGCCCTTTCTCCTTGTTATGGGGCTGGTGCCCGTGGCTGACATGCCTGGCAACTGCTAGGCGAGCCCAGCTTACAACCAGTCCGGTAGGGTGTACCCAATTAGGTGCCTTGCCGTACCGGTAACCCTCTAGCCTGTGCGCACGTCCCTTAAAAGGACAGCTGGCCAGGCCTGTCCAATGGGCACTCCTTTTCCCTCTTTTCTTCTTCGTAGAACTTTATCGATTTATTAGGCTAGCATTTATACTAATTGTATTATACCCCTTATATTAGGTTTTACCTCCTACCTATATTAGCGGATAGACGGTTTTAAAGACGGATATTTTCTTTAGTAGATTTAAAGACGGAGCCAATAATTTAGAGCGCGGCATTACGATATTTATTAATACTATAGTCGAATTCGCGGATATAGATATAGACGATATCGGGGTCGAAGAGTTCTACAACTCCTAAGACGGCGGCGAATAGTAAGAAGACAGTAGCAATATTATAAAGGGTTTCCTTAGGGTATTTAATAATAGTACTACTTTTTACAATTATATTAAATCCCTTCTCTTTAATTTTAATTCTAATCCTATCCTCGTTTTGCATTTAGATTTTAGCCTTATAGACTCCGCTCCTACTACTATTATTAGCGGAATTATAAACGCGATTAATACCCTAACTACCGGTACCTCTATTAATTATAATAATAGTTATAATATTCCTTATAGACGAAAGCCCTTCGAATTTCCTAAATAGAATAAGTAGCCCTATACTTTCCTCTTCTACTATAATAAATTTATTAAGGCGTATAATATTAATATTAAGGTAGGCTTATATATTAATTATAACGCCGCTTAGTACGAAATCCTCAATACTTTTTCCGATAATAAGCAATTTTAGTTCGAAGGCTTTTAGATTAGTAAAATAGCCTACGGAGAAGAAGACCCCGTTATTCTCTTCGATTAAATTTAGGTTATTTTCGGCTCGTATTAAAACCGGGATACCGCTTTCGATAAGCTAGTTCGTTTATACTAAAAAGACGGAGAGCCGTTCGCTACCTTCCTAATTATATTCAATAATGAAATATTAAAAATTAATAATTATAATTGGGAGAGCCTTACTAAATTAACCTATCTCCGTTATACTATTAATTAGAAATTTTATAATAAATTTTTTATAATCGAATTCTTTAAAGATTACTATATTTATATTACTTAAATATAATACTATACCTCTAGCTATAAGTGGACTATTAAATTTAAAGAGGACTATTATAAATACCTTTGCAATTAGAAGGGCCGCTTTTAGAGTAATAGTATTTACCTTCCCGCTTCTAATATTAATACCTAGTAATCCGGTATTTAGCGCTAGTAGTCTTAAACCTAATCTTCTTCCTCTTCTTCTAATAATTACCCCTTTAATTATAATAGTAATACTATTATAGGATTTACTTGCGTTGGCGCGAATAGAAGTTATAGTAATTGAGGGCGAAGCGGTTTAAATTCGGCTACTTCTTCTAAGCGTATTAAATAAGTTTTTAAAAATGAATATTAGAAACGTAAGGATAATAACCTCTATTTTTATTACGGAGCTTCGGGTTACCGGGTCGGTAATTACCCTTACCTTCCCGCAATCCCTCCTAATAATAATATTTATATTTAAATTATTATTATTGAAATCCCTCCGCTTCTAAAAGAGGACGATAAATATAAATATAATTTTGCTTCCGAATAGGGAAAAGAATAGCTCCGGAGCGAAATTGGGCCCTGGAGCCTAAAATAGACGTATTAAATAAGGTAGAAGAATTTAAATTAAAATTATAATTAGAGATAGAACCTATATTAATTCTATTTATTATTAATAATTATAATTTATTTTACGTCTTCGTTAATAAGGGTTATTAATATTATACTATAATTAGTAAAAAGGTTATTGAAGATCTATAAATTCCTATCGTCCTTATTAAATCCCGTCGTATTAAAGGAGCTTTTATTACTATAAAAGGTACTACTATTTAAGGATTAGCCTATTTTTTAACGGAAGTCGATAATTATATTTATTCCGTTTATATTTATATCGTTCCGCTTCTAGAATTCCCTATTATCTTAAATAAATTATAGTTTAAAGCGATATACGTTTATTTTATTCCTTATAAAAAGCGTTTATATATAGGTATTATAAACTATTAAATTCCTTATATTGGAAGTAAATAGGCCTTAAATATAGAATTTATTAAAAATATTAAATCTACGATTTACGTATTAACGACTACCTTCATTAACTAGATTTATAAAATACAAAAGGAGTTTAGTAGTAGAGTAATAGAAGAGGCTATATTTATAATTAGTCTAAAAGACGTCGAAAAGGTACTCTAATTAAAAAAGGTTTATATTAAGGAGTAATTTCGAAAGATAATTCTAAAGAAGTTCTATAACCTCCTCCCCTTATAGATAAAATAAAACGCCGATAAATATAACCCCTATCGCCCCAATATTAATTATAAAATTGAGATTAAAAAAAATAAAGACGGTAAGGAATTTCCGATTCCCTTCGGCCCCCTCTATAATATAATTCGTAAAGAGCTCTTAATTTTAAAGAAGATTTTAAAAGACCTTTTAGATAAGGGATTTATTTACGCTAATAATTCGGAGGCCGGAGCCCCCGTATTATTCGTACAAAAATTAAGAGGCGGATTCTATTTCTACTATAATTACTAGGCCTTTAATACTATTATACGAACGGACCGCTACCCTTTCCCGTTTATTAGTAAAACGTTCTGTATTTTAAAGGGCGCTAAGTAATATATAAAAGTCGATATAGTATAAGCGTTCTACAAGATTCGTATAGTAATAGGCGAGGAATAGAAAACGGCCTTCCGAATATAGTATAGGTTATTTAAATAGCTAATAATCCCCTTTGGGTTAATAAGTATATTAATAACGTTTTAATAGTATATTAATTATATTCTTTATAAATATTTCGATAAATTCTATATAACGTATATAAACGACGTCCTTATTTATACTTTAAGTACAAAAGAAGATTACAAAGCGAAGGTCCGCTTAGTATTATAAAAATTCTTCGAAGTAGGGCTATACTTTAATCCTAATAAATACGAATTCGCCGTTAAGAAAATTAAATATCTCGGTTTTATTATTTACACTAGTATTAATATTTAAGCCGACCCCGAGAAGGTTAAAACTATCTTCGAATAATTTCTTCTTAATTCTTAGAAGGGCGTTTAGAATTTCCTCGGCTTCGTCAATTATTACCGGATATTTATATTATAATTTTCTAAAGTCGTTACGCTATTAATAGTACTAATTAATAAGGGCGTAGTATTCGAATAGATTAAGGAATATAAAACCGCCTTCTAATTATTAAAAACCCTATTTATACGTACTTCGATTCTTATAGAATTCAATCCGGATAGGAAAACCTTTTTAGAAACGGATTGTAACGGCTTTGCGCTAGGCGGGGTTATTTCGTAGGAAGTCGACAATTCCAGGAAACAGGCGGTTATTAATTACTATTTATAAAAGTTGAACGTTACGGAACGGAATTACCCTATTTATAATAAAGAAATACTAATAATTATTAGCTATTTTAAATAGTAATTTATTAAACTCCGGAATTATAAGTCCTTTACTATTCTTATTAATTATTATAATTTGGAATACTTTATAAAGATATAGCGCCTCTTTAAGCATTAAATTCGCTAAGCGGAATACTTCTCTCAATTTAATTTTAATATTAAGTATTATCCGGATAAAGAAGGGGTAGTTCCCAATGCCTTATTTCAGCAGGAATAGGATATACCTATAGAATAGGACCGGGAGGCTTACGATTTATAAATAATCTCGGACTCCGCCCTTAAAATTTATATTCCGCTCCGTATTTCGGCTTTACGAATAATCTACGCCGGGAAGGAAGGTATAAAAGTATTTAAAAATCCGGATTTATAATAATTTTAAAATTAAATAGCCCCTAAAAATTCCCTTTATTAATAAATTAAAATAGTAATTTAGAATAACAAACACTATTTCAATCCTTCTTTAAAATTTAAGATTTAGATTACCGACTATAATATCGACTCCTATAGCCGGCTTTACTATTAAAATTATTTTTAAGTCCCCAGAGCCCCTATATACACCGAATCTAATTTTATTAACCTTTCGGACTAATCCTAATAATTTAATATCCTTCGTACAACCCTTATCTAAATTATTTACAATTCCTATATTCTTAATTACTCCGGTAAAGAAAGTATTATCGCCGCTCTAATTAAATATTTCTACTAACTACTTCTAAACGCCTATATTCGTCAATTCTTCCGAAACTACTATACTTACAGTTCGACTAAAATTTGGAAAGAATAGAAGAAGGGGTTTATACAACTATTATCGGTCCTGGACTAGTTCAACCGAAAAATCTAAATAGATTTTATTATAAACTTCCCGGATTCTAACGGTAATACCTATTTCTAAATTATTAAGTGTGAAGGCGTGGTCCTACGAGAGATACGACTGCAAGACTGAGAGCCACTATTCATAGTAATATTAAGTATGGAGAGGAAAAGAAAGCTAGATATAAGGTTTAGAAGGAAGAAGAGGGTTCTTATAGGCGCCGGCAGATGGGAAACGAGGCCTAGATTTAGATGCCTGCAGGTGATGCCAGGTGGTGGCCAGCCGAGCCATTACATTACCCCCCCTTCGCAATAAAGGTTTAGCCCTAGAGCCGTAAGTTCCTCTTCTAATGATGAGAATTGTCTATATCTAATAAGGTCTTCTATCTCTATTGAAAGTAATAAGTATAATGAGATAAAGTGAGGAAAGGTATGAACCTGTATTATAATAGCGGAGCCGTCCGGTCTATAAAATGAAGTAAATAAAAAGAGATAAATATGTAAAAAGTAAACCTTTCCCGGTGATAATAGTTTAATTTAGGTTCCGTGCCCGGTGAAGGTTAAATGTAAGAATTCTAGTAACTTAAACTGTATAAGGAAAGAAGAAGGGATAAAATAGGTCTATTAATGAAGTAAAAAGAAGGTTTTCCTTAATCGGATATTAATGAACGGCCCGGGTAGAGGATAGATATTATTGGATAGTTTGATTTATAAGACGAAAGGGAAGAAGAAGAAGAGAAGATAACCCGGTACCGTAGTAGCGGAGTTAATACTATGATATTAAGAAGAGAAAAAGATGAAAAGTATTACGATTATGTCTTTAATTTAGTTGCCGTGTGTAGAAAAGAATTGAACGCTAATAGTTTCCTTAAAGTAGAAAAGGAAAGAAGAGGTTGAAGAAGGCTATGAGAAAGAGGTGTTTTTTATCGTTATCGAATATCTTTTGCTTAATGTCGTTGTAGTCGTTGATGAGATATTGAATTAGAGTTGTTAGAACTGTGAGGTTTTATTGTAGGAAATAGGATGAAAAGAGACGTAAAAAATAGTGAAATTTAATTTAATGTCTAATTTCGAGACGAAGTAAGATAACCGAGACTGTAGTGTCGGCTATGAGTGATGTTACTTATTGATTTAATAGATTATAGTATTGAATAGCTAGTTGAATAATTGTGAAGAAAGGTACGTTTGAGTATTGTAAAACGAGAAAGAAGAGAGTATTTGCTGGGTAATAATATTGCTAAAGTAGGCCTAAATGCGGTTTAATTAATGGAAATGGGATGATAAGTTATTGAATTGAGGTTTAACGGGTAGTTATGTAAGCGGAGAGATGCCGGTAGAAAGGTTGAGCGGGAAGAGATTAAATGTTTCGGAAGGATGAGTTTAAATGATGGGAATTGGCGCCGGTAGTCCGGGAAAGAGGCCGGATAACGGGAGATTACGTTCGGGAACGCGGTATTGAACCGGCGGTTTGGAAGGTCGGTATTTGCCTACCGAAAAGCGAAGGACCGGCGGTTTGATGAATCCGTTTGGTGGTTAATTGGAAGTTCGGTTTGCTTGCGGAAAGTTGTTAGAAAACGTAGTTAATTTTAGGATAAGTTCTAGAATTGTAGTGTTGGACTGTAGTCGAAATGATAGTTTTGATTTGGAGTGTCGAAATTAGGAGATTCCTAATGAAAGGGAAATGGTTGTTTTTTTGTAAAGAGCCGAAATGTAACGAGTTTGACCGAGTAATCGCTAGAAGGTTTAATGATTGCTTTTATTTAAGAAGAGTTAAGAAGAGGAGTTTTAGGATAAATTCTAGAACTATAAGGTTGGTGACCGAAGTTAATGGTGATTGCTTTTTATCCGGAAAAGAGTCGAAAATGTAGTAAAGCTCTGGTTGTAATTGATGGGGTGCTGTTAGACTATTGGGGGGGGTTGGGTTTGCTCCGCAATTAGCTATTGTAATACAATTGATATTTTACTTAGAAATTTAGTGATCTTTTTCAATAAGTGATTACGATGATTGATTGTAGTCGAGTCGAACCTTAGTTATTAGAGGGTGGGATATTCTTACGCTGTCCTCGGATAAGAAGGTTATAATGCCTTTTAGGCGAGGGATATTTAATATTATGTGAAGGCGTGGTCCTACGAGAAATACGACTGTAAGATTGAGAGCTACTATTTATAGTAATATTAAGTATGGAGAGGAAAAGAAAGCTAGATATAAGGTTTGGAAGGAAGAAGAGGGTTCTTATAGGCGCCGGCAGATGGGAAATGAGGCCCAGATCCAGATGCCTGCAGGTGATGCCAGGTGGTGGCCAGCCGAGCCATTATATTAAGGACTAATTTAATAAAAACGTTATTTTCGAATTTATACCGTCTATAGAAGTAGAGCTCTATATAGAGCGCTTCCTCTAATACTTCGTTAAGTACTACGGTTTCCCCAAATCTATTATTAATAATAGAAATTCTAATTAGACTAGCCGTTTCTAAATTAAATTCTACGAATTCTTTAATATTAAACGTTTCCTTAGTATAATTTACCACCTTTAAATAAACGGAAGTCTTAAGTATATAAATTAAGAGATCTATATTTACTTATAAGCGGTTATTAACTACATTTAAAATAATTAGGATAAGTAGTACCTTATAGTATAATTAATTATTAATAGCCGTATTAATACTTTTATTAGTATAACGCCTTTTTTTACTATTTATAAATATAACGCCGAATTTCTAATTTCTATAATCGAGGAGACCCGCCCGGAAACTCCTCTTCTTTCTTCTAAGAAATAGGCCTACTAATTCGTTAAAAAATTGTAGCAAATTATAGATTTATATTAAATTACTATAGTAATAGCCGTTTAAAAATAAAAAAAATTCGCTAATTAACGTTATTAATTAATTAAATGTTTTTAAATCGGGGATAAAGTTTAGTTTAACCTTAAAAACTATTCTATAGACCGCCCTAAGAAGAAATTCGATTAGTTATATGCTAAATATACCGTTTTTAAAGTCTTCTCGCCTTATATAATTGAACTTTTTAATCTTCTCTGTATAATATACAATATCTTTTATATAGATTTACTACGCTAGGCAATTACCGACCCCTTACCTAGCTAGGAAATTACTAACGACTAACTATTAATTATAGAAATCGAAAGTAAATTAGAATTTTAAATAGAAGAGATTTTCTATATTAATATTATTAAGAGACGAAAAAGTATTATTCGAAAAGTTTTAATTAAGTAGAAGGATTACTATATCCTATTATAGGAACCCCTAAACGAATTCCGAAAAATAATAGCCTTAAACCGGTTTAAAGAAAAGTATAGGGTAATAAATATTAATAACGGACCGGTTAATTAATAAATTAAGAACTATCCTTAAAAAAGCGAAGATTTTATAAATAGATTAGGAATAGTCAATTATAGAATTAAGAAATAGAAGGGATTAATAAGTAGTACTAAAAAGAATTTAAAATTAATTAGGGTTAAGCCTTAAAACTATTAATTATTAATTAAATATTTCTTATTATATTATTATTTAATAAGTCCTTTATAATTCTATTAATATTAAAGTTATTAATATTAAAATGCTTAATATTATCCTTTCTATTACTAATTAAATTCTCGGAGGTTATATTATAAAGGTCGTAAGCGTTTTAAAGGTAGACGTTCTTTAATAAAACTAGGGGTAGTAAAAATAATAACGGGTAGACTTTATCCGACGGATAAATACTAAGAGGTAAACGGACGGCGTCTTATTATTCGAGTCCGTTAAATAGGTTTGTAATTACGGAGCAAACCCTTTTATTAGGGGTACTATTTTCTTTATTCTTTTAATAGCGCTTAATAATTTTAGAAATGGAAGCCTCTTTTGTAGTAATAGTAGTAGTAATAGTATTAATAGTATTAGTAATAGCCTACTCCTATTTTTCGCACTCCTTTTAAAACTCTTTCTCGAACTTTTTAATAGCGAAGGCTTCGTTATAATAATTAATAAATTTATTGAAACCGGCCTTAATAATTAGGTCTACTATTTACTTTACCTTTACTATATCGATTTCTAAAATAATTATTTTCTCCTTAAAATTTTTAACTTTAATTATTAATAAAAAAGTATTATTAAATTAAATAGAAATAATAGAGGGCGCCGGCTTATAGGCGACGGCCGTACTAATTCTCTTCTAGGATTCGTTATAAAAAATAGGGTTAATTAAATAAAAAATAAAGTTGAATAAAAAACGGAATTAAATAAAGAACGGAATTAAAAAATAACGAACGGAAGAATAATAAGACTTATATTAGGATAATTCCTTTCTCCTTTAGGAGAATAAAGTTAAAAAGCAATTTAAAAGCCGCGACGAAAAGGGTATATTTAAGTCCCAGAATATATTTAACGGTATATTAAGCTATAAAAGTCTTTTAAACCTAAGTAGAAATAACTTTATAAATAATTTTAATATATTAGTAAAATATATAAGTAATAGCTGCGCTATTAGTAAGGGGCGTAATATAGTTGTAATTATATAATAAATAATATATGTATTAAGAAGGCTAAAGTACGGAAGCCTAAATAATAGTAATGGCGATCTCTTTATTAGCGGTAATTTTGCCGATATTAACGGAATAAGTATTAGGCCGGGTCTATACCGGTTTAAAAATCTTAGGTTTTTTCGAAGTTAGAATAGGAGTCTAGGGAAACGACGGCGGCTAAAATTGACGTTACAACTACTAAAATTATTAGAATATAAAGAATTATTATATTATAATAGTGTTAAAGGGAGAACCGGATATTTTATTCGCAATTGGTTTATAATATAGACGGATTAATAGGAATAATAATAAAAGTAAGAATAATAAATAGGTAGGAATATAATAATAATAAGAGAAGGACGAGAAATAAGAAGGATTAAATTACGGGAAATAGTAGTTTAAAAGTATATTTATAATTTAATATAATAATAATTAAAAGAGGAAAGAGGAGAGGGAGAGAGAGAGAGAAGGGGATTTTAAAAATAAGTAGGATATACGCGTAATAGGTAGAAAGGAGGCTTATCGTCTAATATTTAGGATATACGTATAGAATTATACGTATATATTTAATTATTTAATTAGAGGAAGAGAGGGGGGCTAATATTATAGGGCTAGTACCCGTAGCTAATATATTTAGTAATTATTAGGCGAGCCCAATTTATAACCAATCTAATAGGGTATACCTAATTAGGTGCCTTGCCGTACCGGTAACCCTCTAGCCTATACATACGTCCCTTAAAAGGACAGTTGGCCAGGCCTACCCAATAGGCACTCCTTTTCCCTCTTTTCCTCTTCGTAGAACCTTATCGATTCATTAGGCCAGCATCTATGCCAACTGTACTGCACCCCTTACACTCCTTTATTCTCTCCCCCTTTATCCTATCCTCCTATCCCTATTATAATTTATACCCGTACAAAGGCCTCTTCTACCGTTTATTTAAACCTTCCCTAGGCGCCGGCTCCGAACTTCCTTCTTTTTCCTTAAATTACTACGTCCCTAAAATAATTTCCTCCTCCTCTAACGGCGCGCCTAGCCGTAACCCCGGCCGCAATATTCGTAACTTTACTATTCGGACTAATTAAAGCCCCAACCTTTCTTATTTTATAGAATTTTCGCTTAAATTTAAAGTCGTACCTTCTACCCCTCGCTATACTCCCTAAGCCCCCGGCGCTCTTACAATTCCTTCCTAGGATCCTATTACTATCGCCAGTACTCTATTTCGTAATTTTATATTTTAACTTCCTAACGACTAATAAAATTCTTCGCCCTTATATTCTTGTATCCTCTTTAATTAATTCTAATATCTAATATCGTTCGTACTCCTCCCTACCTTTACTATATTTTAAATTTCGCCGACCGTATCGTAAACACCCCGAATATTGCTGGCTAAGGCCTCCCGGCCTTCCAGACGTTACTCGCGGAGAACACCTATACGGTCGACAAGCGGTGTAAGTGTTTTTATCCTTATTATTAAATTAATTTATATAGAAATTTTCGTCGAAATTTTAAAAAAGTTCGATATAAGCATTATAAGTATAATTAATATAATAATTAGCTTTAGCGTAATTACGGAGCCGGGTAGTAATTTTACAGCGGAATTTAATTTTCTATTAAGAATTAGAAATATTATAATAATTAACCAAACGAATAAAAATTATTTTGAAATTACAGAAGCGGTTTAAATAACGTATTATTAGGTTTTTATATTCTTTACGGACCTTCTTATTAGCATTAAAATTATAATAATTTAATTATAAGTAATTTATAAAATCTTTAATAATACCGAAGCGTAATTTGCCAGCGTTAAGACGAATAAAAGGGTAGAAATTCTTTAACGCTTATTTAGAAAATTTAGAAATAATTTTTCTAAAGGCGGCTTTATTATTAATAAAGTAATTAATATTTGTATAAAGGCGGTTAATTATTTAAAAATACTATATATTAAATTCGAATTTATTATTTTTATTATTAAAAAAAGTAAAGATATTTACTTTAATTATTTTACTACGACGGCGACCTCTTTCGAAGGAAATAGTATTAAAAGGAATATTATTCTTTTTATAACAAAAACGTTTATTATCGTTACGAAGGACGCAGCGCGGGTTATAATTAGGGTTGTAATTATTATTATTATTATTATCGGTTGGGTTATTATTATTATTATTATTATTAGGGTTATTACCGCTAATTCCGAAATAGTATAAAGTAGGCTTAGAGGGGGCGCGTCGATTTTTATTACGGTAATTATCGTTAAGGGTTTTAAAAGGGCGACAATTAAGAGTTTTACTATTACGATAGGTAATATTAATTATAAGGATAATATTAGGGGAACGTTCAATAGATTCGAAGAAAATAATTCTCTTCTTAAATTTAAATTTAATTAATTTAGTAGTTTTAAGTTCGGTAATATCTAATTCCTTTACACCTATATTAGTAACGTCTAATAATCGATTTAAATTATTAATTTAGGCTTATAAATACAAAACCTTAAAATTATATTATTCTTAAATTACTTTAAAATCTTTAACGTAATCCTTTTTAATACTTTCTACCTAATTACGGGTACAAACCTTTATAAATAATATTATTATTTTATAAACTTTAATAATTATATTAATAATATTATTAACCTTCTTACTCTATTTATTATATTCGTAGCGAAGGTTATTATTCTTAATTTAAAAATTATAAGCCTTCTTACTTAAATTATTTTTATCCGCGTTAGCTGCCGTTAATTTTTATTTTAAATCGATTAATTAATTAATTAATTCTAATTCGTCGTCGCTAGCGCCTAAATAGTTATTAATATTAACCTAATACTCTTTAATTTTCTAAACGAAGTATATAACCTACTTATTTATTTTAATAATAGTTTTATAAATATAGCGGAGCGCGCACACTACGTTTTTAATAATACTAATAAAAGCTTCTAACGCGTAGGTTCTAATACTAATTTCTTTCTATATAGCGTCGGGGTTTTAATTAATTAAAATTAAAAACTCTTAAAAGGTTAGGGGACTATTTTAATTTTTAATAACTAACGAAAATTAACTTTATTAAATAATAAGGTAAAAGTTAATAATATAATTTCCTTTATTATCTTTATTATTATCGTTAATAAAATTTATACAATTAATACTATTTATAATAATTTCGTTTATTTTTAATATATAGTAGCGTATTTCTATTAACGGGTAAAAGTTATTTATATAGAAGGTAAAGTTATTAATTAAGTTTTATTAAAATTATTAATTATCGCCTATTAAATAAGCAATAAAAGGGGATAGTAATTTAATTAATAAGTTAATTATTTTATTATTTAATTCCTAGGCGTTAATAGAAATACGGCGTACTTAAGAATTCTATATAGTAATATTATTACGGCGGGTATTAAAAATATAATCGAAACTACTATAATTTAAATAAATACAACAATAAGCAACCTCGTTATCGGCGTACTATTTATAAAGAGGTATATATTTATAAATTATACTAGGATTAGGGTTTATAATTTTATTATTCGTATTAAGGTTTAAAAGCGAGTTGATTTTAGGAATAAATTTTATACTACGTTTAAATCGTATAATAAATTCTACAAAAATTTCTTTCGAAGCGTCGAAGAGGAACGGTTCTCTTTAAGGTTATTTATTAAGAGTATAACGCTTTTTGGAAAGGGTAGAAGTATTTACGACCGATTCGTTAAACGATTCGTTATTAATTCTAATACAGAAAAAAGCGTCGTCGTTTTCGTCTTTCTAATTAAAGTTTCCTTCGACATCGTTTTATTATTCGAACGAGGATTCGTTATTATAATTATAATTATTATTATTATAATTAGCAGTATAAGGTTATTTAGTTTATTATTTATTATTAGGGACGAAAGGGCGGCCCGAAGGCGCGTCTTAAGCGGAATTAATTATAATAATTGGCTCTCGTTATAATCGGTAGGGGGTATCGGGTTTAATAAATTATCGGGTTTAAGTTCGCAATATCGGCGAAGCAATAAAATTCGGGGTTTAAAAGTCGACGAGGCGATTTGTCGGGTTCCGGGTTTAAATTAAAATCTTATAATATTTTTTTAAACGGATATAGATAAGCTTTAATTAAATATTATAATATACTAGTTTACGTAGTTCCGTATCGTATAATTGGGTATAAATATATAAAATAATTAAAATTAAAGAAGGAAAGAGGGAAAGGTTAAAATCTAGGCTCTAAAGTTACACCTTTATATAGGATACGCCTAGATTTTGCTAGCCTCGACCGCCTTCCTTATTTAATTTAATAATACACGTAAATGCGATATATAGGTCGCGGTGCCAATTGAATAGGCGTATATATCAATGCCGCCCGTGCAACCAATTAGGGTGTTCGTATTAATGGTACCGGTGGGTCCTGTGGGTCTTGTTAATAAGACGAATAGGATGTGATCCATGGCACTGGATCCCAGTCGTTATAGTTACGTCCTATAATAAACCCTAGGAACTTCATCTTTATAATTTAAAATTTATATTTCTTTAAATCTATTTGTAATTTAATATCTTTTAATTTAATTAGTATTTTATAAATATAGTCTTTATACTCTTCGAAGGTATTAAAATAAATTAGAATATTATTAATATATATAATATAAAAATCTCCTAAATATAATTTTAAAATTAAATTAATAAAAGTTTGGAAATTGGCGGGATTATTAGTTAAGCTAAACGGTAATACTTTGTATTTAAAAACTCTTATACCGGTATAGAAAGTAGTAAACTCTTTATTTTTTGGCTTTATACGAATATAATAAAAGGCTTATCGAATATTAATTTTAATAAATTATTAAACCTTAGCGACTTTAACTAGTATTTTTTCGATTAAGGGTAATAGGTATCGGTCTTTCTTAGTAATAGCGTTGAATTTATAATAATCGATATAGAAATAAAAATTACTATTAGCTTTCTTAACGAATAGGACTAGCGCAGCTTAAGGGGACGAATTCGTTTCAATAAATCCTTTAAATAGGTTTTTTAAGATGTATTTCCTTATTGCCTTTAATTTATCTAATAATATTTTATAAAGAGGGCTATAACCGAATTCTTCGGAGTAGTAGCCCTCTTCGAGCTTAATTTTATAATTATATAATTAGTAGTCGGGTAAGATATTCGAGTCGTATTTATTAAAAATATCAATATAATTTTAATAGTATTCGGGTATTATTTTTAAAACTTCTTTCCGAAGTTTTTTTTCGTTACGGAGTAATAATTCTTAAATAAGGTCTTCTATTACACATTTCTATTAAATAAATTAATCGATTTCGAAAATATTTATCGAATATATTGTACAATTATCTTTAGCGGTAAATTATATAAATAAATCATTATCGAGAACGTATATTTATATTAATCGTTCTTTATACTAATTTATTAAATTTCTTTTTAATTTATATATACTTTAACTATTAGAGCCCTATTTACTATTATACGGTTCG
This sequence comes from Neurospora sp. CHS-2018c, assembly GCA_009806235.1. NCBI lineage: Eukaryota > Fungi > Ascomycota > Sordariomycetes > Sordariales > Sordariaceae > Neurospora > Neurospora sp. CHS-2018c. The sequence goes on from RAPC01000002.1 coordinate 1,139,480, forward strand.
GTCGGTTTAATTTTTAAAGTAGACGGAGGGGAGTTTATAAATAATATTATAAGGTAGGTAAAATTAATTAAATTCCGTTTTATTTTATTTAAGGGGTTTAATTATTTAAGAATGGAATCGGGGTTTTAAAGTAGAATATAGGGACGAATATAATTTAATTCGCTAATATCTTTATCTTAGGTATATTTAAAATCCATTAATATAATAGGGACCGTTTTCTTAAGCTACGATTAAAGAGTTTCGAATTTATAAATACATTTCTCGATCTATTTTTAATATTGTCGTACTTCTTTTTAATATTAATTATAGGCTTCTTAATCGAATTCTTTCTTACAATAATCGGGAAAAAGCTAATCCACTAGAATAGGTTTTAGAATAGCCGTACAACCATTCGTAAATTTAGGCGTTACGCAACTATTATTCTTATTATTAATTCGTTATTTATCTTTTCGTTCTATAAACGTATTGCAATAGGCTACATTTTTTTAGTAATTTAGGTTTATAATATTAGAACTTCCCGGGCGGACTTTAAAATTGGAATTCTTTATCTATTTAGGGTCGGATTTCTATTCGGAGGGGAAAATTAGTCGATAGTTCTTACAATTTACCTAAATATTATAAAGGTCGAATTATTTACGGCCGATAATAATATTATAATTTATATTAATAATTATAAAATAATCGGGGGGTATTATTCGATTCCGGATTTTCAAAACGGCTTTAACGACCTTTCTAATACTCTAATTAGTATAACGGCGCCGTTCCGGCCATGCCGCTATACCCGCCATACCCCATAGGAGGACTGGTATTATAAGGTGCTACGAAGGTTGGAGGAACGAGCGATATAGAAGGTTCGCGCTAAGATTGGCTAAGGCGGGCTCTAAGCTTATTAAAGGTATTTACTCTTATTTATTATATAGGTAAAGGGGGATACGAATAAAGGGATTAGCTATTAGCGACCCGCATATAGGTCCCGCTATCGCTTGTACACTAGGGTATTTATTCGGGTCTATACGTATATATCTAATTCTCTTCCTCTTCTTCTCCTTACTTTAAATCTTCTATTATAGATAGTATTTTAGCTTTACCTTCGATTTATTTATATTAGCGCCCTTATATTATTTAAGGTTAACCTAATAATTATTTAGGAAGGTTAAATCCTACGATTATAAAACCGAAACCGATAATTGAAACCGACCTATCGTATTTCGAGGTATTGAGACTATCGACAAACTAATTGATATTATAGTACCCCCGCGCTTAATTTATAATAATATTAGTACTAAAATTAAAAGCTCTAGTAATAATGATAATAATTATTACGAAAATAATAACTATAGCGGAATTAACCTTTTCAGAGAAGAGGGCGACGAGAGTTTTAAATTTAAGGATAGAAGCGACAAAACCTCTAACGAAGGAAACGTTATCGATAAAAATAATTTTAAATTATTAAAAGAGAAGGATAAGGTTACTATTAAATTTAACGTTAATAAAAAGGTCGCTAAAAATAAGAAGAAGCCCTAGCGCGTCGACCCCGTTATTAAGGAGAATACGAAGGCCTTTATACGTTTTAACGAAGAATATTTTAACGGTTTTTGCCCTTTTAAGGAGAAATTTCGTAGTAAATCTACCCTTTTTCGTAAAAAGACTTTACTTTATTTATATAATTAATTCAAATCCTCCTCTAAAGTACTAGTTAATACTTTAATTAAGAGTAAGGACGACGAGGAATTTAAATTATCGTTCGATTTATTCGATTAATATATTAGTAGAGAGATTAATAAATATAGTACTACTTTTAATTTAAAGGACTTCGTTAAAGATTTAAGGGATAAAATAGAGGAGTTCGCTAAGTTCTTTATTCGCGACGTTGTTCTTTATATCCCCTATTGTACTCTATTATTTAATTCCGAGCTCCTGTTTAACGGTTATTTAAACGAAGCTAAATTTGCCGAGTTGTATACTATCCGCCCTACCGATATATTTTACAAATTTAAATTCTAGGTTACGATAGCTATAATTCTAAAGGAGTAAGTATTAGAATTGCGCTAAATTATTTCGTTTTTAAATATTAAGCTTTATACTATTTACGATTGGGTATTTAAATTAGAGGCTATCCTTTTAGACGCTTCTATTAGCGAATTAGCTACTATTACCGATTTTAAGATAATTTAGTTTTTTAAAAATTATTTAGCCAATAAAGAAGAGGAGATTTAAACCCTAAAAGAAATTATTATTAATTTAAATATTTTTAAAGGTATTTACAAATTTAAAAATAAAGTAGTAATAACGATTAAGGAGATAGTCCTCCCTAGTATTGAGAAGGATCTTAGTGTAGTTCTTCTTCGCCGTTTAATTATTCGCTTCGCGATTATTCCTTTCGAAGATAACGACGATGAATTTATAGCCGTTCCCTTTTGTCGCGCCCGTTTTTCGATTAAATAAGCTGACCCTTTTAAATTTTATAATTAAAATAAGGAGGACGATATACCTTTCGAGGTTTAGTACGATTTAATTTAGGATAAATTAGAAATTAATATTAATTATTACCTTACCGATTACAATAAGTTTCTCTATATTAAAAGTCGTTTAGCTAATTATATTTTTAAAGATTTAATACCCTACTTTTATAACATTTATTCCAATTAGTTTATTATTTACTTTAATTTAATAATTTATTTATAGTATAAGTATAGCGATTCTAATTAAGACGAAAAGGTTTTCGTTAATTTTACGAAGTTTAAAATAAAGGATAGTAATAATTTCGATTTCTTTAAGAATAAATTCGTTCGTATAATTAACGAATATTAACGTCCTAAAATTGAATAGAAGCGCGAATTATTTTAACGCCTTCTAATTAAATATAAGAAATAAATAGGCGTAAAGTACTACGACCTTTCTATTTCGTTCGAATTATATTATATTAATTATTCCGGTTTTAATTAAGTGCTTAAAATTATTACTAAGGAAGCTAAGGCTGCTTCTTCTTCCTTATATAATAATAATAAAGGAAGTAGTAATAAGGGATCTGGATTAGGCTTTAGCGGATCCGGTTCTAATAGTTTTAACTCCTCCGCTTTTAAGTTTATTAGCGGTAGCGGTAGCGGAAGCAACCGTTCTACGGCCGATAGGACCGAAGAAATTACCCGATTATTTAACGAGGGCCGATACTTCCTCTATAAAGAATATAATTATATTAAGTATAATTATCCTTAGAAGGATTAGTACGATTGAGAATATTGCGACTATATTATTACTATCGTTAAACGTTACCTAATTAATAAGAACGGTATTAGCGGTTAAACTACGGCCTTTATTACTACTATTAATAGTATTACCCCTATTACTAATAATTAGGGAAATTAAATACCTTAAGTAAATTAAATTCCTTCCTAGGGGAAATATTAATTATAGAATAAATAAAGGATAAATAAAAATAAAGAAAGGATAGATTTAATTTAATACCCTATTTAGGAGGGGATTCTATATTTATTTAATATACTATAATTAATAATAGAATATTTTTATTTATATTTAACGCCCTAATCGATATAAGAGTAAACGGTTATTTATTTATTAGTATAACTTTTATTAATAAATTAAAAGAACGATTATTAGTAGAATTAACGAGCGATTTTCTCGTTCGAAGTATTAGCAATTATTAAGGAAAGATTAATTAAGGTATTAGAGAGGTCGTTAAAGCCGTTCTAAGGGTTCGAAACCGAATAATATTTTCCGATTTCTTTATTATTATTAATATAAATTATTGAAACGCCCATCCTTCCACCGTGGAGGCGCTTCGGGCTGGGCCTACTAAAGGTGCTATAGAAATCTACACCAAAGGTCGTAGTCCGTGGGCCCACTGAAGCGCCGAAACTGGAAGGAGCGGCGATTTCTGTCTATCCGGGCCCAATGTGCAGAAAATTCCACGTGCCGCACGGACCACCTCTGGCCCAAAAAGGAAATTATATCGTCATTAAGATACGGTGTCAATAGCAGCGACAAAAAATTTGCCAAATATGCCTTTGCATTAACACTAGTCTTCAACTATCGAATGCATTAAAACGTTCCAAATATTAGATTGACCGCGTCAATTTTGCGGTCATTTTAGTACTTTTTGCAGGCTGTGCGACCGTGTGGTTGTTGAGAAAAATTGAAAAGAATACTATTTCTTATTGAAATACGACCGTTGAAATGATTAAGTTCCCAAAATGATTAAGTCTTTTCAATGACCAAAACCTCTAACCCTAAAAATCGATAGTGATTGGAAGCGATAAGAAAAAAGGAAGCGATAAGGAAAAGGGAAGCGATAAGAAAATTGAAAGCGATAAGGAAATGGAAAGCGATAAGGAAAAGGGAAGCGATAAGGAAATAGAAAGCGATAAGAACCAAATTTCCAAAATGACCGAGTCTTTTTGATAGCTAATAACCCTAACCCTAAAAATAAAAAAAGGGTACCAAAATAATGAGAAAGAAACGGTGGTCATTTTGCACCCGGCTAGAAGTTAATCCGGCCTTTGGTTGAGGAGGAATTTTGATTTAAGAAAAATTTGACGAATGAGTCTTTAAGATTTAGATTCCTTTTTTTTTTTTTGGAAAAAAAAAAAAAAAAAAAAAAAAGTAAAAAAAAGGTGGAAGGAATAATGGGCGTTTCACTGTCTCCCTTGGGCAATAACCTAGCTCCGCCTAAGGGAATACTATTTTAATATTATTATCGGCCGTAAGTGGCTCGACTTCTACGATATTTAGGTAGATTATAAGAATTGTCGATTTATTTTCCCCCCCGAATAGAAACCGGACTTCGAGTAGATAAGGAATTTAAATTTCGAAGTTTATTTTAGAGGTTTTAGTATTATAAACCCGGAGTACTAAAAAGATATAGCTTATTACAATATATTTATAGAACGAGAAGATAAATAATAGACCGATAGTAAAAATAGTAGTTATATAGCGTTTAAATTTATAATTGGTTATATATATCACGGGGTAGAGGCATAGTTAGGGGTAGGGTAAGATATATGTTATTGTACGGAGGAGGGGAAAGGAGGTGTGCGCAGAGGGCTGGCTATATAGGCGAGAGCCTTAGAGCTAGCCCGAAGTTACGTATCTACGTACGTAACCGGACGGTATAGTTCTAAGCTATACCGAGGCACTCTAGTACATTGTAATAGTAATGCTCAGCGCTAAATAGGTTATAAGTAAGCTAACCTTATAATACTATCCCTCCCCTCCGTCTATCTAATTATATACTATTCCCCTTTTTTCAAACGTCTAATAACTTCTTTAAAATCTATATTATTACGTTCGTAAGGCCCTCTTCTTCGCGCCGGGATAGGGTAGCGGCGGTAGCGGTCTTAGGCGGTTGCTATAAGCAGGATAAGTAACGCTAGAGAGGCTTGGGGGCGGGGCGGCGGCGTAGTTTAGGGGTTGGGTAGCGCCGTAGGGGTTTGGGATTACCCGGGTCCGAATTTGAGTCCGAATCCGTTTTTAGTTCGGTAAAGTCCGTTTATAACTAATAATTAGGTTAGGAGCGGACTTCTAGGGGTATAAGGGCTTAGGGATAATTGTAATAGAATTTTAAAATCTTTTCCTCGTAATTGATAACGTAGTTCTTAAGTTCCTATATAAGGGGGTAATCCCTTTTCTATTTAACTTAGTAATATTAGTAGCGGTTCTTACTAAATTAGCTATAATCGATTAGGCGTTTAAAGTCCTATTCGACGACATTTATACTATCGTTTATTTGTATTATAACGCGGCTATTGTTAATAATAATATTTAAAGAAATATTTTAATTAAAGAAGTTTTAGCCGATTTAATATTGGATTATAGAAATATAGAAAATTAATAAGTATTTTATATTAGCCGGGAGGTTGAGGTAGATTTGATGAGAATTAGCCTTAATAATATAGAAGGGGCCTTCCTAATGGAGGGAGAATTTCTAATGGAGGTAGCCGTTAGTAAAGTTAATAATGTCGAAGAAGACTAAGTCGTTTGCCCGGTATTTATTTAAATTTATATAATATTTATTAGTGTTAATTTCGTATTGTTCTTAAATATAGCGGGTTTATTAAGAGACGAAGTCTTAAATTTTTTAGAAACGGTTAGCGAATTTAGTAATTTTATAGTATTCTTTCAATTAGGCGGGGGAGAGGTTGGGGGGTAGCGGGGAGCGAGGCTTAGTACTTATACGAAGGTAGTAACTATAATTAGTAAAGAATAAGGAGATATTTATAAAGGAGGAGATAACGTTATTACCCGAAAATTCTACGAGCGGGAGCTATTTTACTTAATCCGTTTGTATTTAATTAATATAGAGGCGTAAGAATTGTTCTATATTTGCGTTAATGCGTTCGGTTTGGGCATTAATTTAAGGATAGAAGGTAGAATTAAATTTTTGTATAATAGAGAAGCGATTATAGAGGGTAATTTAGAAATAGGAAATAAATTAGGAGCCTCTATTAAATATAATAGTATTAGGTAAATTGTATAAGGAGTAAATCTAATCGATAAAACGATTGGCGAATTCCTCCGCTTTGAAAGTAATATAGGGAATATAGTACTATATTTTTATTAGTTTATTTATAACGATAGTAATATAGTAGAAGGTTTACCCGAAGTATTCGTTAGGTAGTAGCGGGGTAATATAATTAATTAAAATATTCTTTTATAGGGTTAGGGAGATAGCGGTAAATTTAAAGAAATTTGTAGAGTTGTATTTGAAAAACTTCGTTTTCGTATACGGGAGGTAGCTTTTGTAAAAAAAGCGGACGTTATAGTATATACCCTCTCAAAAGAATTCGCGAACGAATAAATTGTACGTAGTGTTTTTACTTAAGTACTTTATACTAGGCGAATTATATTATTAACCGATTAATTAAAATTAAAATTCCTTATTTTTAGGGTTAATAATAATACGATCGCGCTACTTTACTATTCCGTTAGGGAGGATATAGTATTTAGAAAAGGCGCGGTTGAAAATTTTACGAATCGATAACGGTTAGCGGCAAAGGGATTTATCTAATAGGTAAACTATAAATTTTTATAGAAATGGGGAAGTTTTGTAATTAATATAGATAAGGTTATCGGTTAACTAATTATTGAAATCTTTAAAGCTAAGGAGATAAAGGTTGAAGGTAACTATAAGATTATTAATTTTAAAGTAGTTTTCTTCGAATTAAGAAGGGTCGAAGAACTATTTTTGGCGGGCGGTAAGGCGGTCGTCTTCTATACCTACGGGGCGGTCGTTGGGCTTGCAATTAAAAGCGTTTAAACGAAAGTTCTAAGGGTTAAAGGTATAGTAAATTAAAAAGTTAAATTATAAGAGGAATTAGGATTAACGTATATATTACTAAATAAATTATTTATTCGTTGTAAAAATAATAAGATTTTTATAATTATTAAAAATATTAAAAGGAATTTAAGCGCCTTTAAATTCGGGGCGCTACTCTTCGAAGGCCTTAATAATAGTAAAGAATTCTTTATTGTAAATATTATAATTATACTCCTATACGCTATATTTAGTTGAGAAATAAGCGATAGGGTATAAAATACCTTTATCGTTATATTAAGAGAGTATACCGCCTATAGCCCAATTTAAAGTATTTGTTTCTACTATAATCTTTTTAATCTAATTATAAATTTTAAAGACGGGGCTACTAATAAAAATTTATTTAAAGGAGTTGAATATAGTTTGGTAGTAGTCGGTTTAAATCTACGGCGCGTTTTTTGTAGTTAATTTATAGAAGGGGGCCGCAATTGAAGAAAAGGAGCATATAAATTGTCGGTAAAAGTTTATAAAGTTGAGGAAAGATTAGAGGGATTTCTTAGATTCTAAAACTTACTATTTAGTAACGGCCTTAACCTTTTCTAAATTTATTTTGATACCGCCCGGTATAATAATAAGCCTTAAATACTTAATATATTTAGTATAGAATTTATATTTATTAATATTTACGCTAAGGCCTACTTTTGCTAACTATTTAAGAATATTATTAATATAGCGTTCGTAATCTTATTCGTTATCCGAATAAATAAAGACGTTGTTGAAGTAAATAATAGTATAAATATTAAATATATTATAAAGGATATCGTTAATATAATTCTAAAAAGCGCCGGGGGCGCCCTAGAGGCCGAAGGGGACAATAAGATTCTCGAAATAATTAAAGCGGGTAATAAAAGTAGTAAACTATTCGTAGCCTTCCTTTATACGAATATAATTGAAAGTAGTAATAACGTCGAATTTAATAAAAATCTTAATGCGGTAAATAACGTCGAACGTTTCCTTAATTAAGGGAAGGGGGTAGCGAAACTTAAATATAACGTTATTAATATTGTAGTAATCGATGTAAATATAGACTCCGCCTCCTAATTTTTTAATAAGGAAAACCGGGGAAGAGGTTTAGGATTAAGAAGGCCGAATAAATTTCTTTTAGAGGTTATCGTCGATCTATCGTTTAATAATACTAAATTCGTTTAGGTTAAAAGCGTGGCTGCGTATTGTAAGCGCCTCTTTTCCGGATTTAAATTCGATTTTAAAATTGTAAACGCGGTTGGGGGGAAGTATTTTAATTGTAATTTAGCGGAAAGTATTCGTATAGTATTAATGCTAATTAGGGAGTTTAGTTCGGATTTAATCGTCGGTCTTATAAGGTTTATCCGCCTTTTTATAGAAAGTATTAATATTTTTAGAAATAATTTTATTAAAAGTAATACCGTTAATTATAAAATATTTATTAATAACCCCCTTATATTTAGTAAAATCCCTATTCGTACTATTAAGGGGAATAGAATTTAAAATTCGGGTAGTATAGAAGGTTACCTCTATACCCTAACTTGCGAGGGCGTCGATTTACGGGTAAAAGTTGGAATTGAAGAGCTTCTTATATTATTAGCTGTAATTGAAGAGGATTTATTCGATAATTTAAATTATTAATTCGTTACTAAGAGTGGAAGGTTCTAATTTATTAAAATTATCCTCTATTTATTCCTCGTCGTATATACGTTTAATATTTTCCTCTATATTAATTTAGATCGTTCGGATAATTTAAAGTTTAAAACGGTTAACGAATTCGAAAAAGTTAGGCGTTAAGAGCTCTTTAATATTTTTGGGGTCGATAGGGTTATAAAGAAAGAAAGGAAGGCGGAGGGGAGCGAAGGAAATTATTAAAAGTATAAGCGCTTAACCCAGGCTTACGAAGGTACGATTAATAGGCCTAGGGCTAAATTAATTAATAATTTATTTAAAACGGCGGCGAAAAATTTATTAGATTAGGGAAATTAGGGAGGCGTAGTATAATATTATTAAGGCCGGGCCAAGGTCTATAATTAAAATTAGGGAAGGGTCCGCGTTTAGGGTTAAAAGAACGGGCTCTACGATTAGAAGGGTTCGAATAATTTCCTTAATTAAAAAGGCTTGGGTAGTAACTTCGATTAGTAAAGGAAGGTAAAAATTACCTTCGTTTTTAGTATCTTCGATTATAGGAACGTAATATATTATTATATTAGCTTTTATTACTTTTAAATTAAAGGGCTAAGAGGCCGTCTATAAAAATAGGGTGCGGCGTAGATTTTAATATAAATTAGCTAGTAGGTAGCCGCGGGCTTTATAAATAGAAATAAAGGAAAGGGTATTAAAGGGCTATAAAATTGTTAGTGAATAATAGGCGAATTAAAGGTAATTGAAAATAATTGGATTATTGGGAGCGAAATTGTAAATAAAAAAATTAATAGTCTTATAGTATAAGCTTGCTTATATAGTAAGCCGGGAAAAGTAAATAATATTATTGTTTTTTACTTCCCCTCTATTAGCAAAGTAAAGGATTTTAGGGGTAGTAAAGTAGTAAATTAGTAAGCGGTAATAGTAAATAAAGGAACGGTTAATAAAATTAAGAGTAATATAATTACTATCGATAAGAGCGGAGCAATATAATTTACGTAGCCTATTAGAAAAATAAATAAAAAGGTTTAAAATATTTAATTATTTATAATGGTTATTTATAGAAGATTTATTTATTTTTATAATATTAAACGGTATAAGAACGTTTCCTTTTCTTCTTATAGGTTCCGGCCTTTAAGTATAATTTAGCGAAGAGGTTATATATTTCCTTAATTGATAATTCTTTATTTATTATTTAAGAGGGGGCTAATAAAGTTTTATTAATATTAGGGAATTGATTAAATATTGTTAAGGACTATAGCGTTGACCTAATAAGATTATTAATTGTATTTAGACTATTAGCTATATCCGGACTAGCCGGACTATTAATTATAACCGCTATAGGAACTACCCTTACCTCTTCTACTACGGCCGTAGCCGCTACTATAGGTAAAAAGAAGAAATTCTTTACGGAAATTTATTTTATTGTAGTAAGCGGAAGAGTAGTAGCTAGAGCGCCCGTAACGGGTATAAGCGCTAAACTTTATATAGAAATTAAAAACGTTTTAAAGGATTATAATATAAATTGTAATATTAATAATAGATAATTTATTAAAATTTATAACGTCGCCGCTATAGTTAGTCGTAATATAAATAATTGTAGAAGAAAAAGTTGTATTAGAAATAGGATTATAAAGTTTATAGAAGGGATTATTAATTTTAAAACGGTAAGCATTATCTTCGAATTATTAAACGAGGGTACGGATTAAAGTAAACTATTTAGAATAATCCAAACCCGAAGGCTAAGGAATCTATATAGTAAGAACGGCGTAAATTTTATTATTAATTTTATTTCTAAGGAAATAAACTTTTATAACGTCGTTGAAATTATAGCGGTCGATAATCTAGGTCTACTAATTTTTAAAGTCGGACTAATATATATTTTTATTTATAGTAAAGTCGTCTAATTTGCGGCGGGCGAAGGTAATTAAATTATTATTATTATATCTAATATTAAATTCCTCCTTAATAAAAGCGCTAGTAATCTTCTACTTCTATTTCTCTTTATTTAAATTAAAATCGACAATATAAAATAGGGTTATCTCGTAAGTAAAAAAAGGAATGCCTTCGAAAAATTTAATAATAAATAAGAATTTTTTACGTTCGTTAAAGAAGAATAAAGGGTTATTTAATTAAATAAAGGTAATTTTTATATATTAAATATAATATTTTTTAACCTTCTTTAAAGAGTTTTCGCCTTCGTTGTCGAAAAGTTTAACGTAAGTACGGGAAAAGCAATCTATAAGACTATCGACGATAAAAGCGGATATTATAGTATCTTTAAAAATAGAAGCTACGGAACTAATATATTTAAGCTTTTTCTATAAAGATTTAATAATTTTAATAGCGGAATCGAAAACTTATTAGAGGGTTTTATTATTTAATCCGAATTCGTTAGCGCGCTAATTAATATTAATATAAATCTTTTTAAAGATAAAATACTTTTCTTTAAAGAAAACGCCGTTATTTAAAAGGCGAGCGTTTTTAGCTTTAAATTAAGTATATACTTTATAAAGAGATTAGAATTCCTCTTAAGTAAATTAGAATTAAGCAAGGGTAGTAATAGAATTGACGTTAAATAAACAGCTAAGAGAGAAAGAAATATTACAGAAAACAATATTAATAAAGAGATTAATAGCGTATTATTCCTCCTTTATAGAAGCAGGAAGGCCGTTAGAAGTAATAAAAGCTATTTAGAAAGTCTCGTAGAAGTCGGCGTTATACGGGTCGGTAATTTAAAAGGAGCCGACAGTAATAACCGTAATAAAATTATTTATAAAGGTAATACTAAGTACTAATACCTCTAGGAATTCGATATTACTTATCGAATTAATCAATAAGAATTACAAGTATTACGAACGGACCCCATTTTTAAACAAGCAAATTAGAATTTCCTTACGGTATTTATAAAGATATAAACTTTCGTTTAATTAAAAGAAGGATAAAGTTTGCGCTCGTACTTCGATGATAGGCCGAGTTTTAAAGTCCTATTTGCGCGTATAGTATTAAAGAGGTATAATAAACTATTATAGGGTAGAAGTATAGTTAAGGGTAGGGTAAAATATATATTATTATACGGAGGAGGGGAAAGGAGGTGTACGTAGAGGGCTGGCTATATAGGCGAAAGCCTTGGAGCTAGCCCGAAGTTACGTATTTACGTACGTAACCGGACGGTATAGCTCTAAGCTATGCCGAGGTACTCTAGCACATCGTAATAGCAGTGCTCAGCGCTAAGCAGGTTACAGGTAGGCTAACCCTATGATAATATAGTTGCCCCGAAATTAATCTTAGCTAACTAACCTTTCCTAAATTATTATAAGAAAGAAATAGACTAGAAAGCTTACAACTAATATTAATAAGAGGTATAATAATATTAGAAGTAGATTGAGAAACGAATCTTCGAATTTTAAACTAATATATAAGAATTTAAAAAGACGGTCCTTATTATACTAATAGATTTTAAATATATTCGAAATAAGGAAACGGGCGAGTTAAGTTATATTCGACCCTAGTGCTTACTCTAAAATCTTAATTCGATTCTTATATAATTAGACCCCCTAAGTAAAATAGAATAGAATTTAATTAATTTTACCCACCTTATAATATTATTTATAAATCCCCTTTTATTTATTTTAAAGATTAAATTAACCGAGCCGTGCAACGGCAAATAGGGTTCTAATAGTTAAAGTACATATAAATTGAAAAGAGATTTAATAAATTAATATAAGGAGTGGCTAATATAGATATACGTCCTTGATAACGATTTATTTATATAATCTATTACTAAAAATAACCGTATAATATATTCGATAAATATTTTCGAAATCGATTGGTTTATTTAATAGAAATACGTAATAGAGGACCTTACTTAGGAATTATTACCCCGCGACGAGAAGGAATTTCGGGAGGAAGTTTTAAAAACGGTACCGGAATATTATTATAATTATATCGACGTTTTTAATAAATTCGATTCGAATACCCTATTAAATTATCGGCCGGGCAATTATAAAATCGAATTTGAGGAAGGCTATTATTTAGAAGAGTTCGGTTATAGCCCTCTTTATAAAATATTACTAGACGAATTGGAGGCAATAAAGAAGTATATTTTGAAAAACCTTTTTAAAGGATTTATTAAAGTAAATTCGTCCCTTTGGGCGGTATTTATCCTATTCGTTAAGAAAATTAATAGTAGTCTTCGCTTCTATATTAATTATTATAAATTCAACGCTATTATTAGGAAGGACCGATACCCCCTACTATTAATCGAAAAAATATTGGCCAAAATTATAAAGGCTTAGTAATTTACTAAGATTAATATTTAATAAACGTTTTATTATATTTATATAAAATTAGAAGACGAAGAGCTTACTATATTCCGTACCGGTATAGGAGTTTTTAAATATAAGGTATTACTATTCGGTTTAATTAACGGCCTAACTAATTTCTAAGCCTTTATTAATTCAATTTTAGGGCTATACTTAAAAGATTTCTATACGGCGTATATTAATAATATTTTTATTTACTCTAATACTTTCAAAAAGTATAAAGATTACGTCCGTAAAGTATTAATTAAATTAAAGGATATAGGCTTATAAACCGATTTGAAAAAAAACGAATTCTACGTTATTAAAACGAAGTTCCTAAACTTTATTATAGGCTATAACGGTATTTCTATTAACCCGGAGAAGGTAAAGGTTATTAAAGAATAAGTTATACCCTTTAATTTACACAGAGTTTAATTTTTCTTAAAGTTTTACAATTTTTACCAAAAATTTATTAAAGATTACGGTTAAGTAATTCGTCCCTTTACTAACCTAATTAGGAAGGGGGAAACCTTTATTTAGATTCCTAAATACTAAGAAGCCTTCAACGGTTTAAAATAATTATTTATCGACGCCCCTTTATTAAAATACTTCTACTATAATACTAAAATTAAAGTAAAGATTAATATTAGTAATAGAATATTTATTAATATACTCTCCTAATTATAAAAAAATATAGGAAAATAATACCCTATAGCCTTCTTCTTAGAAACTATATAGAACGCCGAATACAATTACCCGATTTACAATAAAGAATTTTTAATAATTATTCGAACTCTCTAAACGTAGCGATTAAAATTAATTAATTTACAATAAATTAAGCTATTTATAATTATTATAGATTATTAAATATTAGAATATTTTGGTACGAAATAATTACTTAATTTTAAATAAATTAAATAAACTGAATTCCTATCTTAATACTATTTCGAAATTATATATCGACCGGGTATATAGAACGTAATAGCCGACGCGTTATCCTAAAAGTTAGAAAATTTAAAAATTTAAAAGGATAAAAAGGAAATTTATTATACGCTTTAAATCTTTAAGCTTATAGAGGAAATAGGAGAAGCGGTATCCGTAATTACTAGTATTACTACTACGACCGGTATAAAGTTAGAGGAATTTATCCCGATTATAATATTAAATATAGAAGGATTGGAATTAAATTTAATAGAACCGGAAGGTTATAAATTAATCGATACTATTATAAAAGTTAATAGGGAAGAGGAATCTTTAAAAGAATATTAAATTCGGGTATATAATTTAAACCCCAATTTTACAATAATAGCTAATAACCTATTAGTTTACTAAAGCCGCTTCGCCGTCCCTAATAAAAATAATTTGCGTATTCGTATTATTAATAAAGCGTATTCAACTCTAACGACTATTTACCCCGGCCGTAATAAAATTCGGGCGATTTTAAACTACTACTACTAGTAGCCAAATATAACCGGCAATATCGAACGTTTTACTAAGAATTATATAATTTATAAGGCAAGCAAAATACCTAGAAATAAAATACCCAGTAAATTATACCCTATCCTTCCGCCCGCTAGGAAATAGACTTCTATTGTAATTAATTATAAGAAAATACCTAAGGATAAATACAACTTCGATAATATTCTAATTATAGTAGACCGCTTAATAAAATCGTTATAAATTATACCCTATATAGAGAAATCGATTACTTAAAATACCGCCCGGATATACTATAAAGGATTTTATAGAATTTATAATATACCCGAAGAAATTATTTTAAATTATAGCCCTTAATTCGTCTCTGCTTTTACCGACGAAATATTTAAATTAATAAGTATAAAATAGAAATTAACTACCGCGGGCTATAATTAAATAATTAATCAAGCCGAAATTATAAATACGTATTTAAATTAATAATTATACCCCTTCGTAAACTACTACTAAAATAATTAGTCTAAAGTTATCCCCGCTTTAAATATAATTTAAAATAACCTTCCCTAAAATAATATTAGCCTTTCCCCTTATAAAATTATATTTAGTTACTTAATACGTATACCCTTCGACTAGGAGGCGCGTATTCGCAACGCCAATTTTAAAAACGAATAATTAATTAAGGAATAAATTTAAAAATATATTTAATATATTTATAAATATATAGAATTCGCTAAAGAAATAATAATAAAAGTATAGGAGGAGTAAGCCCGTTAGGCTAATAAGAAATATAGAAACCCAAACTTCGACGTCGGCAATAGGGTTATTATTATTAAACGGCTATAATTAATAATTATTCACCCTAATAATAAATTCAATTTCCCTAATACCTATAATTATTATAAAATTATCGAGAAAATAAAATACTTTTACCGGTTAAAGCTCCCCAATAATTAAAAGGATTTTAATTTCTTCTACATTAATTATTTATATAAGTACAATAATAACCCCTTACTAAAGCAAGCCGCCGAATACCTAAACCTAATTAATATTAACGAGAATGAGGACTCCGAATAGGAAATTAATAAAATTAATACTTCTAAAATTATTAATAGGAAATTCTTTTATAATACGAATTAACGAGGCTAAGACTCCGACTTAAAATACTAACCGGCTTCGGACTTTAAATACGCCCCGAAAACTCTTTAAGAATTTTATAAAGTTAACCCGGATACCCTAGGCCCGCCTAAACAGATAATAAATTAATTGAACGAAAATTAGGAGGAATACAACAATAACGAACTACCGGAATTATTAGGATTAAGGCGCTTACAACGGATTTTATACAAATAAACTCGCTAAAGGATTATTATATTTATTATAAAATATTTTCGAATAAGACTCGCGGACGAATTTTCTATATAGGGGGGGGTAATATAATAACGTCGTTCCGACTATACTACTATACCCGCTATACTTTATAGGAGGACTAATATTATAAAATATTATAAAGGTTAAAAGAACGAGCGATATAGAAGGTTCGCGCTAAAATTAGCTAAGGCGGGCTCTAAACCTATTAAAGGTATTTACTCTTATTTATTATATAAGTAAAGGGGGATATAAATAAAGGGATTAACTATTAGCGACCTATATATGGGTCCCGCTATCGCTTACGCACTAGGGTATTTATTCGGGTCTATACGCATATATTTAATTCTCTTCCTCTTCTTCTCCTTACCTTAAATCTTCTATTATAGATAGTATCTTAGCTTTGCCTTCGACTTATCTATACTAGCGCCCTTGCAATTAGTCTTTCTTTAATAATTATTAATACTTCGGACGGGAAAGTCGTTCGTTAATTCTATTAGTAGACGTTCTTTTAATTTATTAGCAAATATTATATTAATAAATAGATGACCGTTTGTTCTTATATCGATTAGGGCGTTAGATGTGGATAAAGATATTTTATTATTAATTATAGTATATTGAATAAATATACAATCCCTTCCTAAGTAGAGTATTAAATTGAATTTATCCTTTTTTTATTTTTATTTATCCTTTATTTATTCTATAACTAATACTTCCCTTAGGAAGGAGTTTAATTTACTTAGGGTATTCAATTTCCCTATTTATTAATAATAGGCGTAGTTTTAATAGTAGGGGCCGCCGGTTTATTACTATTAGTACTATTCTTATAAATTAGGTAGCGTTTAACGATAGTAATAATATAATCGTGGCGTTTTCAATTATATTAATCCTTTTAAGGATAGTTACGCTTAGTATAGCCGTATTCTTTATAAAGGAAATAATAACCCTCGTTAAATAGATAAGTAATTTCTTTAATACGGTCGGCGGTAGAATAGTTATTATTTCTACCGCTAATAGGTTTAAATATAGAAGAATTGGAATTACCGGATCCCGATTTACTAGAATTAAATTCCTTATTACTACTTCTTTTATTATTATTATATAAGGAAGAAGAAGAAGTAGCCTTATATTATAAAATTACTTGTGACTGCCTTGCATATACACGGCTCCTGCCATGGGCAGTTGAGCCTCGTGCCGTGCCATTACTGCTATTGGCCAATAGTATATTACGTGTATGTATATATACGACTGGTCTAAATTCTAGGTATAGCCTTCGTATTATGCCTTATATCGCCAGACCTGCGCATACCTCTCTTTCCCTCTCTTCGTATAATTACATATATCTAATTTACCCCTTACTTTTAGCCTTGCCTTATAATAATTAATTATATTTACTATTACGCTACGAGCGTATAACCTTATTTATTTTAATCGCCGCCGTTATAAGAATCTCCGATATACCCGCGATTATTTCTCGTACTACGACAGTCCTAATCGTATTACGCCGCTAAGTTCGACTTTAAACTAATATTATTATATTATATTATAATATTCTAGTATATTATATTGCGATACCCTAGCGTTTATAAGGTAATACGTCTACTTAATTATAAGGTAGTTCTCTATCCTTCATTAATTGAGTTAATTAATATTGTCCGTTACCGACGTAGACGTTACTATTTCTATTATCGGTTTAATTATTAACCCTTTTTACGAGTAATTTTTCGAGAATATTATAGAATTATTTAATAGCAACCTTAATCCTAGCGCTATAGTTGAATAAGGCGACTTCGATACCGCTTCTAAATTTACTAATTACCGCATTTTCCTACTCGTTATTACCGCCCTTACCCGGCTTATTAATTAAAATATTATTATAGTAAATTCTTTCGTTATAATTGCTAACGATACGCTCGCCGATAATATAATATAATTAGTAAAGTAAGATATAATTATTTCCGACTTTAATAATAAAGTCGCCCTTTTCGAGAAGTAGTTTACTATTACTTAGAAGTAGTTTACTATTACTTAGAATAAGCTTACTAATACTATATCCGAGTTCACTATTGCTAACGAGGCTAATAATTAGCTTAAAAAGAATTATACTACTAACCTTCGTAAGAAGAACGCTACTATTAAGGAGCTTAGGAAGTCCCTCCGTTAGTATACGGACCTAATAAACTTAAACCCTTTTAAGTCTACCGACCTATTCGAGTCTAACCTAAAGTTAAACGACGACGACGCTAATATTATATTTACCCTTAAATTGAAGATTAATAAGGACCTTAAAGTTTATACCGGCGAGGGTAATACCGCTATTAAGTGTACTAAGTCTTATTATACCTAGCGTACAAAAATCGAATTTTATTAGTTCTAAGATATTTAGTATTTCGGTTAAAACGAGCGTTATAAATTTGCGTAAGTCCTTTTATATTTAGGAGGCCCCGCCTTTTATACTATATTTCCCTAAATTATACTAATATTAAAGGAGGCTAATAAGGAGAAGTAGAAGTAGAAGATTAGCGAATTCTTATTCGCTTTCCTTAATATTAAATACGATTATATAGATTTTATTTTCGAATTATATTGTAACTTCGAAATTTTAAAGATAAATAAAGGTTAAAAATAGTTTAATTTCGAGGATAAGTTTATTACCTTCGTTAATTGTTATAATTTGGACGATTCTATAAAGATCTATTATTTGAAGATGAAGGTTACCGACGATATTCGTAATACTATTACTTATTAATAAGAGTTCTCCGCCCTTAATAATTATAATAAGTAGTTTACCTTATACTATACCCTTAGTATTAATTTCGAAGATTATAATTAGTATAATAAGATTACTATCCTATTTTATAAGAATAATTCCGGTAGCCTTAATTCCGGCTTTGGCGGTAGTAATAGCGGTTCTACTTTTAAGCGTACCGTTAATTAAAGTAGTAATATTATAGATCTAGACGCTATAACTACCCTCGACGTCTTTTTAATACGTATAATTGATAAGGCTATTATTAATTATTGTATATAGAATAATCTATATAAGCGTTACGCTAAGCTTAGTTATTAGGCTATCGATTGCTATAATAGTATTAATATTAATATCTTTAGGTTTGAGAGGGATTGTAACTATTGTAATAACCGTAGTCGCGGTAAAAGAGGTAGTAATATTAGTAATAGTAATAGACCTGCTATAAGCTAAAATAGTTACGGTAACGGCGCTCGTATTAATACTATAAGTACCGGAAACGCCGCCGCCGCCGCTCCCGCTACTATAGCCGCCCTGGCCGCTATTCCAACCGCCCCTACTATTAAATACGGCGAGGGAAATACGTAACTTCCCTATTAAGTTGTACGAAGAAGCCGTCGTTTATAATAGTAATAGAAGAGGAGGATATAGATTTAGATCTAGTAAATTTAGAAGTAGTTTAATTGAAAAACTCTACCTTAAATAGCTATAATAATAATTCTATCCTTTTTTCTACTTATATTATTTATAGACTGCGTAATTAATAAAGTAAGTATACCGTTTTAATTAATAGTAGGTATTCAGCGCTCGCTTTTATTAATTACAATTTTACTACCCGTTATATTATACCGTTATTAAAATTCCCTAAGCCTAAGGCCCTATATTTAGCCGACGGTATCCCTAAGGATTTTATTATTTATTATTATAAGGTCCGTTTTTAAATCGGGTATTATACTGAGACAATCGCAATACTAGTATACAATTTAGTAGTAGACTACCTAATAATTTTAGGTATACTATAGCTTAAATTTCATAACCTTTTAATATCCTAGTTAAACGGCTCGGTTATATTTATAAAAATATATATTAACTATTATTTACCCGCTAACCTATCTTTTTCCCTTCGTTAAATATCTAAAGTTTAAGACTATACGAAACGCTACGAAGTTGTATATCGAATTACTACCCCTCCCGCCCCAATAGTAGAGGACGAACCCGAAGATAAGACGATATTTTACTTAGAAAACGAGTATACCCTAATAATTATTAAAGACTTCGACCTTAAGACCGCGAACCGCCTATTGCCTATTTAGCGAATAAGGCGCGCTATAAAGTAATGATTCGTATAATTAGAGGCCTACGAAGTATATTCTAATATTCTATTAATTATGGACCCCGCTCCTAAGATTAAACCCGTAATTTACCGCCTCGTTATTAGCTAGCGGAAGCTTAATACGGACTATTATATCCCCGTTCGTCGAACTTATTATTCGAATAACCTAATTAATTTAACGGATATTAAGGACTTAATAGTAATTAATTTTAATTAGTTTTATAAAATGTATAAATTTCGAACTTTTTATACTTCGTACGTAGAAATTAATAAAATTATAGAGGAGGCTAGGGCGGAGGAGGAAGCCTAAATTAAAGAGGTAGAGGAAAGTATTCTAGAATTTAAGGAGTAAGGAGACGATAAAAGCGTCGTCGATAGAGGGGTAGAAATAAGAATAGGATTAATAAATTTATTTACCGAGGAAATAATATAAGAGATTATAAGTAGTAAAGGTTTTAAGTATAAAAAATTGCTAAGTAAGCGCTTCTACTTCTAAATCGACGCTTGCGCCGGTAAAGGATTTAAGGTCGCTATTTATACCGTTAAGATCGCTAATAAAGTTTATTTTAATAGTAAATTAGAAGAAAATTCTTAATAATACGAAGAGGTTATTAAGATTGCTAAAATTATTAAGGAAAATACTGCTAAATTCTACGAGAAGGTTAATAAGCCCCTTAAAATTAACGTATAAATTAAAGAGAAGTTTCCTAATTAATATTGGAAGTATATCGATATATTTAAGTTTAAGAAGGTTACGGTTATTCCCCCCTACCGCTCCTACGATTTTAAAATTGAATTGAAATTAGGCGAGTAAGCGCCGTATATTAAATTTAGACTTTTCAACCCTAACGAATTAAACGTTATTAAAAAATAAATCGACGACAATTTTAAAATTGGTTTTATTCGCTTATTTTAATTAGAGGCCGCTTCCTAAATTTTATTTATAAAGAAGCTAGGCGGTAGAGTCTAAGTTTACGTAAATTATAGAAGTATTAATAATATTATTTTTAAAAGCCGTTATTTATTTCCTTTAATTAAGGAGACTTTTAATACTATTTATAAAATAAAGATTTTTACTAAATTTAATATTATCGCCGCTTTTAATTATATTCGTATAGCGGAAGGATACGAATAGTTAACCGCTTTTATTACTTACTTTGGCCTATTTAAATCCTTAATTTATCCTTTTAAATTATAAAGAGCCCTAGGCGCTTTCTAAAACTATATTAATAATATTCTATATAATATCCTCAACGTATATGCGATTACTTACTTTAATAATATCTTAATCTTTTCCGATAATAAGGCGGACTACGAGCGTTACGTTAACGACGTTCTCGAACGTTTGGTTAGGGCCGGTCTGTAAATAGATATTGATAAATACGAATTCTATATTAAGAAGACTAAATATTTAGGGTTAATTATAATGTTTAGAGGTATTGAAATAGATTCCGAAAAGATTAAAGTTATTACCGATTAGTAGTCCCCTACTTTTAAGAAGTTTTTATAGAGTTTTCTAAGTTTCGCTAACTTTTATTAGCGCTTTATTAAAGGATTTTCGGTTATAGCCGTACCTTTATACGACTTTACGAAGCGAAACGTTGAATAGGAATGGACTACGGCCTAATAGTCCGCTTTTAAAACGTTAAAAGTAGTTTTTAACAGCGGATTTACTTTACGTATATATAATTAGTTTAAGAAGACTATAGTCGAAACCGATATTTTTAATTAAGCCTTTAGAAGAATATTCTTTTAATACGGCGATAATAGGGAATTCTACCCCGTAGCTTACTTTTCGTTAAGATATAGTACTATAGAGTATAATTATAATATTTATAATAAGGAATTATTAGTTATTGTAAAGGTATTAGAGGAGTAGAGGTTAGAGTTAGAAGGCGCTTAGTAGCCGTTTAACATCGTTATAGACTATAAGAATTTGAAGATTTTTACTACTAATAAATAGTTAATTCCCTACTATATATATTAGTTGTAATTTTTATTTCGATTTAATTTTTTAATTCGTTATACTTTAAATTCGAAGAACCTTCGCCCAGACGTTCTAAATAGGAAGCTTGAAGACGTACTACTAAATATAGAGGATTATTATTTAAAAGTTAAGAATTATAAATTCATCGACCCCGCCCGTTTCGAAAATAGTTATTTCGATACGCTATTATCCGTAAGTGTCGAAGATTTAAATATCGATAAAGAGGTCTTCCTATTAATTCTAAACGCTTTTGAGGAATTAAATAAATTTATAAACGATATTATTGAGGAGAATTATATTCGTTCTATGTTAATATAGGAAGTAGTAGCCTACTTTCGGGACCTTAACCGTTCTAAATAGCGCCCTTATATTAGAAAGAAGTTGAAAGTAGTATTTATAGAGTATTTTATAATAGGAGGTAAGGTTTATTATAGGGGACGAGTATTTATTGATTTAGATAATATAGTTATTTACCTATAATTAATCTATTGCGCCTATTCTTCGCTAACGGCGGGATACTTTGGTAGGGATAAGACTTAGGTATAAATAAATGAGTATTAGTATTAATTAGGTATAGTAGAAGTTGTAAAGGCCTATTATAAAGGTTATTTAGTTTATTCGAAGACGAAGGTATTGCGAAGAATTAAAGTAGGTTACTTCAAATTTATATTAGCTGCCTTCGTATTATAGAAAGATATTTCCGTCGATTATATTTCCCCCCTTTTAGAGAGCCTATATTTAGGTTAGAAATTTAAGTATATTGCCGTTGTAGTAGACTGCCTTATTAAGATATAGTATTATATTATTACTAAGATAATAAAAGTAAAAGAATTGGCCGACTAATTTATTAATAGGATATATACCCTATATAGACTGCCCGATACTATAGTATTAGATTGCGGCTCCTAATTTGTCTCCCTATTTTAGGTTACCGTTTATAAAAGATTAATAATTAAAAAGTTATTAAATTCCGTTTTCTACCTTTAAACAAACGTTTAGACGGAGTGTATTAACGTAAAAATAGAGTAATATTTATAAGTCTTTATAAATTAGGTATAAATAGACTAGGCTAAATGGTTGCCGCTAATAGAATTCGCCGGTAATAATATAGTTTTAGAAATTATAAGAATTATTCCGTTCTTCGCTAATTACGGCTTTTACTTATAAATAGGCATTGAGCCGTTATCGGTTACCTTATCCTAATTATTTTTAATTTAATAGAAGGAATATTTAAAAATTTACGAGCTAATAATTTAATTCGAGGCTATTTGGGACTATATATATATTTCTATAAAAAAAGTATAAGATTATTATAAGGCTAATACTAACGAAAAACGTTCTAATGTATTAAAATATTGCTTTAAAGACTTAGTTATATTAAATACGATTAATTTAATTAACGGCCGCTTATATAATAAATTATACCCCTATTAGGAAGGCCCTTTCAAGGTTAAATAAGTATATTCTTACAATATTAAATTTATTTTACCCGCTAATATACGGTATTCCCCAATATTTTATATTTCTATAATTAAGCCTTATAAAGAAGGCCTACTTAATTAAACCGTTATCTAGGGGGATGTACGCGTTAACGAAGGTAAGGTAATAATTAAAATTAATAATTACGAAGAAGTACCGGAATAGGAATTCGATGAATTCGTCGACTATAAATAAAGGGGGGGTAATTACTACTAATTCTATATAGTAGTATAGATTTACTATAATTTTACCGAAGAACCGATCGTTAATATAATTAACGTAAGGAAGGCTATTATTACTTTCTATAGTAATTACTCCGAAGCTCCTATCCTGCTAAAAGTTAAATAATAGCCGGAGATTACAATTATATTATAAGAACGGACCCTAATACCGGCTCTAATACCCCGAATACCCTAGGTATTAATATTAGCGCTCCGCGCGCCCTAAATACCCCGGGTACCCCGGCCCCTAGCCCCAACCCCGCCCTTAAGACGTTTTAAACGTATTACCGACCTAAAGGAGTAAATTAACGCCGCCGTTACGGATATTGCAACCGGGAAGTAAATAACCTTACTTTAGAGGCTAACCCTAACGATTATAGCGACCCTTTACGAATTAGAGGCACTATCCGAAGAAGATATAAGGAAATTAGACGAAGCATTTAAAAAGATTTTTAGGAGACTATTAGAAATATAGTAAGGGAAAAAGCTCCCTACGAAGAACGTAGAGGATAAGTTAGAGGCGGGGACTTACTAGTAGAATAACGATAATTAAATTGCGGAGGAATTTAGGGATATAAGGAGGACCCGGGAATTACGAACGGAGGAGGATTTCGAAGGCGGACTTTATTTATAGGTAGAGGAGTTTAAAGACGGAGATTGAAGGGGATAATTTATTATTTTATATATATATAGATTTTTAAAGCTATAGAATTTCTTTTGTAGGGAGGTAGTATTATAAGATTATTTGTAACTACTTTATATATATACGGCTCCTACTATAGGCAATTGAGCCTCGTGCCGTACTATTACTACTATTGGCCAATAGTACATTACGTATATATACACGTACGACTAGTCTGAGCTTTGGGTATAGCCTTCGTACTATACCCTATATCGCTAGACCTACGCACACTTCTCTTTCCCTCTCTTCGTACAACTACGTATATCCAACCTACCCCTTACCTTTAGCCTTGCCCCGTAATACCTTAGCTTTTTTAGTAATAGTTTTAAATATTTAGTTAAAACCGGAATAGTCGATATAATAAAATTCGAAAGAAATAGAAGGGTTATAATACTTTACGCCTATTTATTTTTTATATTCTGCGGGGAGGCGTTGGAATAATTCGCGCTTCTATTCGGTTTTAGATTATTAATATTCGTTAATTATATATACGAATTTATTTTTAAAAAAGTTAAAATTATTAATATCTTTTATTTTAAACTTCGTAAAATTGACGAAAGCCTTTTCGTCTTAATTAGAATCGTTATATTCGCGCTATAAATAAGTTATTAAATTAGAATAAATTATAAATTAATTAAAATAGGTTTTATAAGGTAAAATATTAAATCTTTAAAAATATATTTAATTAAACGACTTTTAATATAGAGAAATTTATTATAATCGGTAGGGTAATAATTAATATTAATTTCGAACTTATTTTAGATTAAATTATATTAAGCTTTAAAAGGTATATTATCCTCCTTATTCTAATTATTAAATTTAGGCGGGTCGGTTTACTTAATAGAAAAGTAAGTACAACGAAGGGGAATAGTCGTAATTTTATCGTCGTCGTCGTTAATAAGCGGAATTATAGCGAAGCAAGTAATCGAACGGCGAAAGAGAGCCGCGCTAGGGTCCTTCTCAATATTAGAGAGAATAGTCTCTTTAATTGTAATTATTATTTTATTCTTAGGTTTATAGATACCTTTAAAAATATTTAGGTCGGTAATAATTTCTTTTAAAGTTTAAATTTCCTCCTTTTTATTAGTTAAATAGTTTTTAAAGGATTAAACTATTATAGGATTAATAATTAAAGTAAATGTATCGGAAAGAGTTTCCTCTAATTTAGGGATTTAATTGTAAACGGTATAAAATTTAATATTTAAAGACGAAATAATTTAATATAATTCGAATATTTATTCCTTTAATATTATAATTATTATAATTTAGAATTTAAATTCGTAGAATATATTAATTAGACGGTTAATATATAGTTCGGTAAATTTGGCTTCGTTTAAGTAACTGTTAAATAGGAATTCTAAATTAAGTAATAGAGTATAATAGAGAATATAGGGGACGGCGTTATAGATAAAAAGTTTAGCGAATTCTTTTATTTTATCCCTTAAGTCTTTAACGAAGTCTTTTAAATTAAAAATAATATTATATTTATTAATTTCGCCGTTAATATACTAATTAAATAAATCGAACGATAATTTAAATTCTTCGTCGTCTTTACTCTTAGTTAAAGTATTAATTAGGGCTTCTAAAGGGGATTTAAATTAATTATATAAGTAAAATAATATCTTTTTACGAAGAAAGGTAAATTTGCTATAAGATTTCTCCTTAAAAGGGTAAAAGCTATTAAAGTATTCCTCGTTAAAGCGTATAAAGGCCTTCGTATTTTCCTTAATAATAAAATCGACGTACTTAAGGGCCAACTTTTTCTTCTTCTTATTAACGTTAAGTTTAATAATAGCCTCATTCTTCTCTTTTAATAATTCGGAATTATCCTTATTATTAGCGTTTTCTTCGTAGAAAATCTTATCGCCTTCCCCGTCTTTAAATTTAAGACTTTCGTCGCTCTTTTCGCCGAAGAAATTGCTACAGTCATCCTTCTTATAATAATTTTTATTTAGGTTATTAAAACCTTTAATTCTAGCGTTAGTACTATTACAAATTAAATACGGGGGTACTATAATATTAATTATTGTAAGTTTCGATTCCTTAAATTATAATAATCAATTCAATTATTTATATCGGTTTCTAATCGTTAAGATTTAACCTTCCTAAGTATTATTAATTAGAGTAACTTAAAATAATATAAAAGTACAATATAGTTAAATCGAAGGCAAAATTAAAATTCTATCTATAATAGAAGATTTTAAATAAGGAGAAGAAAAGGAAGAGAACTAAATATATATATTACGAACCCAAATAAATACCCTAGTATACAAACGATAATAGGACCTATATACGGGTCGCTAATAACTAATCCCTTTATTCGTATCCCCCTTTACCTATATAATAAATAAAAGTAAACACCTTCAATAGGTTTAGAGCCCGTCTTAACCAATCTTAGCGCGAACTTTCCATATCACTCGTTCCTCCGACCTTTATAGCACCTCACGACACCAATCCTCCCATAGGGTATAGCGGGCATAGCGGCATAGCCGGACCGGCGCCGTCACAGCTATTATTACGTTAAAGGTAAATAAGAAGGATATTTAAATTTTAATTAACAAACTTCCGTATAAAAAGGAATTTATCCTTACTATCTAAATAATAAAAATTTAGTAAAATATTTATAAAGAATCTAAAAGTACGAATTTATATAGTAATATATAAAGATTCTATTATCGGTTTAAAATAGGCGGGAAATAAGTAAACTATTTATTTAAACCAACTATTAAAGAAAACGGATAAGGGAATATATTATATATTATACGGGAAAACGTAATTCTTATTTTCTATATTATTTTTAAAGCAATTATATTACGGCAAATTATTTTAATAACCTACAACCCCTTTTAATTATCTACGTATAGGTACGTTCCGCCTCCTCCGTATTTAAGCCGTATTGGAAATTCGTAGCCGTTTAGAATTTATAAAAATTATTTATTTATAATTTTAAAATTTCCTGTACTTATTACTTTTAGGCGAAATTCTTCCTTTCCCTATTTCTTACCGGCTCCCGCTTTTATATTTTTCGAAATTTATATAATTTAAAGCCTTTTAATTACTATTCTTCTAATTAGTTAGCTAAATAGACTTCCGTTAGAATTTAGTAATAATTTATAAAATAGTAATACTAAAAATACCGATATAATAATTACTACTTTCTATAAAACTAGTATATATAAGCGATAAATTCCCAATTAAACCCTCTCTATTTATCGCCGGCTAAGCCCGTTAAACGGATATATACTATATTAATATTTTTATTGCTTTAATAAAAGCGTTTACCCTCCTTCGCTTTGGGTAGGATTAAAATTTATATTAATATTAGGAATTAATTAAATCTGGAGAAAAAAACTATATTACTAACCGATTTAATATAGAAATTATATTTTACTTTAATAGCGTAATTAAAATATCGTCTATTAATATAAATAACGTACTTAATAATATTAAGGAGGGAAAATTATTATATAATTACCTTATTCCGGTATTTTAAAACGTTATAATAGCCTTCGAGGGGATTAGTTATAAAAACCTATAAATTATTAATTACCGGCAAATATTAAAGAATAAAAACGTAATTTATTTATAGAAAGAGGGGGGAATATTCTCTAACCTAATTTATTTATAGCCGTATCGCTTACTCTTAATTCTTTTTAATATACCTTCGTATTAAATCTCCGTTTAGTAAATTTACTTTTATTAAATTAATAGATTCGAAATAGCCTACTTCTATTTTATAATATTTAAATATTTAAATTATATAATTTAAATAAATCTAATATATACTGGCGGAAAACTTCTTCTATAAGGTCTATTCTATATAAATATAGTAAAGTAAATATTCAACTTCAAAACTATTAGCGTTATAAAAGGTATTTCGAATTACCTTTTATTCGATAGCCGAATTATTAAGAAGTATATAGCGAAGCGGCTATTTTTAAATATACTATTCCCTAACCTATTTATAAATTATTAATAGTACTTTAGCAATTATATTACTATTAATTTTCTTAATAAGAAAGTAATTATATAATAGCTACTTCCCTTATTTATTCTAAATAAATAATATATATAAATACTACCCAAACTAATTCGTATTATAAATAATATTTATAAATATTAAGAAGCCGTGGTATTATAATATTTCGAATTATTTAAACGAAGCCTATACTAAACCTAAGGATTCTTAACCGTCCGCTTTATAAATAATAATAACGGATATAACGAACCAAATTATTATTTCTACTTCTAATTTGGTTGGGTTGGGGCGCTAGGAAATAAAAAATTTAAATACCTAATTTACCTAAATAGTTTTAGCGAAATTATTACTTAATATTCGTTATAAATTAGAATATTTTTTCCGTTATAAACGGCCTATATTAATAATATTTTACCTTATAAGCCAACCTCCGCCTACTTTATATAATACCTTCTCGAAAACAATATATCGGCTATTATTACCGTATAGTTAATTATAAAGGGTAACGGTAAGGAAGCCGCGAAACGCTTCCTTAAATAAGAACGTCCGAATAATTTCTAAAATCTTATTTTAATTTAAAAATATTAAAATATAATTATAGCGAAAATTATTAATATTATAGGGGTTATAACGGGGCGTACTAAACGGTTCAAATATTATTAATTTATTTAGGAAAATAATTTTATAAATGCTTTTCAAATAAGAGAGAGGATTATAAAATAATTTCGAACGTTAACTAATACTTTTTACTCTAAAATAGCGCTTCCCCTTATATAACCGATAATACAAAATTTAAATTTCGAAAGCCTCGAACGTAATATTAATTTTATACTTACGCCTAATTATACGCCTAATTATATTAGTAATATAAATTGTATTAAAAAATAATTTATAACGAGCCTATTCCGCTGTAATATAATAAATCTCTTTACTATATAAAAAAAAGGCTATCCGCCATTCGGAAATATCTACCGGAATACTAAAAGGGTCGTCCATATCAGGCAACGCAATAGAGATAATAATAGGTATAATAATAAATCCTAAAATAGTAAATAAAAATATTAATTTAAATACCCTTTTATATATATATTCTAAATTTTCTTACTATTATTAACCTCTATAGCTTCCGGAACAATGGGTTCCAGGGCTATAATAAATTTAATAGGAATAGTAGGAATAGCGGGAATAATAAGAATAATAGGCTCCAGGGCTACGGCTATAATAAATTCAATGGGTTTAACGGGAATAGCGGGCTCCGGGGCTACGGTTATAATAAATTTAATAAGTTTAATAAGAATAGTGGGAATAGCGGGAACAATAGTATTTTCCGGGGTAATATTTTCCGGGGTAGTATTTTCCGGGGCAATATTTTCCGGGGTAACATTTTCTAGGGTAACATCTAATAACGGCTATCAATCTCTTATATATAAAAGGATAGAATTTCGGAAACTAATAAAAAGAAATATTAACGCCCTACTATCTCTCTCGTCTTCAATACCTAAAGTTACTATATTTAATACTTTTATAAATTTAACGCTATTACCCCCAATAAAATCGTCTTCGTCTATTAATAATTGTTTAAAATCCGTAATAAATATAGGCAACGCCCTATCGAATAAAATATTATTAAAAAAATTAGGAGGGAAGTCTATAAAATCAACTTCCATTTCCCATAGTTAGAGAATTTAATCGTAATTAACTATAGGATCTATTAATAATAATAATAATAATAGTAATAATAATAATAGTCTCAATAGTAGTAAAAGTAAGAAGAGCGGTTTAATCCGTTTAATATTATTTAGTAAAAGAATAATTAAAAATACATAGGTAAAAAGTAGGTCAATTCGTCCAATATATATACAATTAATTATTTTTTCGCGGAATCACTTTCCCGCTAATATACCGCCCGTTCTATAATACTCAATAATCTACAATACTATAATACTAATAACTCAAGCAAAATAGTACTAAATTTTAAATAAAGAACGGCAATCGCTTTAAAAAAGCCTCTTTTATTCGTAATTCAATTTATATTATAATATACTAAATAATAATATTGTACCGTTATATTATAATAGTATTGTGCGATATCTTCCTTTAACGCCGTACGCTATAGCGTTCTAATATTTTCGAAGAACTTAAAAAAAGATTCTATTTTTTTATTATTCTTTTTTTTTTCCACCGACTCGATAGGGCGGTACTGCCCCTATAGCGGGCTAGGTCGGCGTCGTCGGACCTTGAATTTCCGCGTGTGGATCCGAAAGGTACATGTCGTTTTGTATTCCGGATATACGTTGCCGAAAATTGCACCGCTTTTACTCGGCTTCAAGGTGCGGGCCGGCCTAGCCTGCCACCCCTCTTGCCGGCCGTCCTCCCCGCGCGCTGCGGGCCGTTCCTTGCCCAA
Organism: Neurospora sp. CHS-2018c; assembly: GCA_009806235.1. NCBI lineage: Eukaryota > Fungi > Ascomycota > Sordariomycetes > Sordariales > Sordariaceae > Neurospora > Neurospora sp. CHS-2018c. The sequence continues at coordinate 1,170,355 of RAPC01000002.1, forward strand.
AACGGGCACTTTTGCTTATTTTTCTTAATACAGTAATGTCCCCTGCTTTTGCAACTCAATTCCTACAGCGATTTTTATTGCAATAAGTAGGTATTTGCAATAGGAGGTAAAGACATATTAAATATTCCCAAAACGGCCATTTTCCCATACAAAATCAACCCCAAATCGAATTATAGACATTCCCTACCCTATAACTATTATAGAATAGCCTGGGTTTTATTCTCCTCCCGCCATCTTTCTACCTTCTATTTTATCTTCCTTAATACCTATATATCCTCAAAACCCAGGCATTCCTTCTCGAATCCCCAATCGAATAAATCCGCAATATACTTCACCGCTTCCTTACCTGTAAACGTAGTTACTAATTTATAAATACTACTGTTATCCTCCCCCTCCGCCGCCTTTTCCTCGTCGAATTAATACCGCCATTCGTCGATAACGTTCTAAAATACTTCTTCAACGTCTTTTAACTCATTTAATACCTAATTCTCGTCCGCGGGGTTTAAGAAATTTTCTAAGCTTATCCTATCTCGCATAGAGATATAGTAATTTACGTCCTTAAAAAGCTACTCTATATCTTACAGTACATCAATAAACGTAATGGCCGTAAAGTTTTCGCCTATTTCCTTTATATCTATAATACTAGAGCGAACCTAACAATTCTAGATAACCGTTTTCTTCACCTCCCTAAACTAAACCTATAAAATCTACTTCAAAGCGAGCTTCAAATTCATTTCAATAAGGGGGGTTATAATTTCTATTATAAGCGAAGGCTCTATAAATTACTAATATATCTACTTAAAAAAATAATGATGGTAATATACTTTAAAGGTATTAATAATCCCTTAATTTATAAGTTAATATAGGGACGTAACGTTAGCGGAGAAGAATTAGATAATAATATTATCGGGTAGAGGGGAAAATTTAACGGCCAATTTATATATAAAAAAATTATCAAATAAAAGAAAGACTGTTTCTCTAAACTTCGTACGGGTAATATACCTATAAAATACTCGGAATTATTCCTCTATAATTTACCCTATTATCCAAAAAGTCTTATTATTTCGCTAAACGATTTTAGTGCTATCGAAATTAAATCATCGTCAAAATCGACCACATGCGTTCAGTTAAGACAACACCTGTGAGACGATTATAGGCGTTAGTTTGTGGCACAGACCGCTAGTCCTTTGCGCTGCAGGGCCTTTGCCCTGCACCCTCTTTGACAGCGGATCTGGCACGTCCCAGAATCCCCTCCTTTACAGACCTTCGTCTCTTTGATCGCCAGCTCTATATAGCTGGCGATCCCCTCCAGCTTCAATTAGCTGGATCTCTCCCTCAATACATCATCATTCCCCTCATTCGTGATCCATCTCATACACCCTCTTGGTTCGCGATGCAGTTTTAGCATCAAGGATACAGGCGGGCGGTCGCGATCAACAAAGTCAGAAGGGAAGGTACGACCCTTATTTTAAGAACTGTCACTCACATGCACTGTACCCCGTGCCTCGAATGTTCTTTCCTGACCAGAAGGCTTGGAAGACTGGACGAGGAATCCGTAAGGAAGGAGCGAAGGTCCAGGGAAAGGGCAGATGTACCTCTGTTAGTGAGGCCCAATCTCAGGTATGTAAAAAATGATCGCTCTACTACCCCTTCTAACAGATATTCTGCCGGTGTACCTTCATGGAAAGGGGTCCTGCCGGATGGGTGTCCTTGGTGACCGGGGACTGAGGCGACCTTATGGTTTTTCTCTCAGAAACCGTTGTGAGCTATCAACGGTGGAGCAACCGTTCTTCCTCTGTAACGGTTGTGCCTTCTTAACCGCCTGGCAACCGCCCAACAACCGTACGGTAAGTTTCCCATAGGGTAGAGGTACCTCAGCTAAGTCCTCAATGATCGGACTTACCTCTACAGGTAGAGGTAGCGATCAACACCCAAAGTCAAAGGGGAAGGTACGACCCTTATTTCAGATGAACCTGGAACTTTCTCATTCCCGAGTGCACTTGCCTTACATGCAGTACTAGTACACCACGTGTCTTACCCCATCGGTGTCCACCACCATCCAGAGCAAGCCAGACATGGACCTCTATAGGTCCTTCCCTTGTTCCATCTCCCCAAAGATCAGCACCAGCACCAGCACCGACCCCAGGACCTCTCATGTCATTCTCCAGCTCCGGCTCGAATAACCTCCAATAACCTCTTCATCATCACCCCAGCATTATTCCCTTTTCCCTTTCTCTCACCTTCCACACCCGACTCCAACTCCAACTTCAACGACGACCCCATTCCTCCCTCCAGGCGGTACACCTCACTTTCATGTTCCGGTAGCGGCAAATACTCAACCCCCTCCACCCCCTCTTGCAACGATAACCAGCTGGCGAGGAGTAAACCTTCAACGAGCCAGAGGGATTTTTCTCCTGAGTCTTTGAACGGTCCAACTTCTTTCGTCTGAGCCCCCCTTATTGGCGATAGAGGTAGAGCTGTGATTGGGGTTTGCGGGTCATTTTGTCGGGAAAGGGCATCCTCCAACCGGTCTATCCAATCTAGGTAGGCGTCGAACCAGGAATTTGACCTTGAGTTTGATGGGGTGTGGTAGAGGGATTGCAGGTGGGAGAGTTTGACGCGGTGGAGGCGGGGTTTTGTGTTGCCGTTTGTTGGTGGTTGTGGTTGTGGAGAGGTAGAAGCGGAAGCGGTGTAATACATGTGCGAGGAACAGTTGGCGTCTAGGCCGGGGCGGATGTAGTATTTGATTTTCATGTTTGGTGAGTTGGAGTGGGACTTGCTTGTGGTCATGTTTCGCTGCTGAGTTTGGTTTCGACTTTGGTTTTGGCTTGATGTCCTTGTTAACCCCGGCGTTGACACTCCCGACATAGACCTGGAAGGTGTACTCCTAGCCGGCGTAATGCTCGCTCCACCCATCCCGGTTCCGAAGCCCAACGACACAGGGCTGGACAGCACTCCGTCTATGCTTCCATGGGAAATGGGAGCAGGGGAGACTGATGGGAATGCAAATAACTGCTGGGACTGAATAGGCGTAGCACTGTCGAGAGGGTCCAAATCGGAGTACTCCTTTTTCGGCACAGGAGCAGGTGGTTTGCGGAGACTGATGGTAATAGAACCATCAGGCTCGAGGGAAAGCACGAGGCCGTAATCTGTTTCGAAGGAAAGGCAGAAGTTCCGCTGGCTGGCTTTGCCTTTGGTCGGGGATAGGGTGGTGGCTGTGGTGCAGAGGAGGAAGGCTAGGTCTGTGTTGGTGAGGGCTCGTGATGTTCGTGACATTTTGTTTTGGTTGTTGTTGTGGACTTGGGTGTCTGTGGGGGATTGGTGGATGAAAGAGGGGAGGGACACTGTCAGATTTTGAAAGAGCGGTGCCCCGGGGCTGTAGGATATATGAGAGCGAGGCTATAGTTCATGGTGATATAGCTGAGGCACAAAATAGCAAGTGTGTGTGCGGGGTGGAAGGCGTAGGGTTGTGCCAGATTGGTGCTGGGTACCTCTACCTATCCAACGTCATCCGAGTGAGAGTGGTAGAGTTATAGGGTTCCATGATACATGGCACAGCAGTTCGAACGTTCTCCTACTATGAATACCAACCAGTGAAACCCTTTCCTCCTTCCCTTCCCACAAGCTGAATATCAAGCAGAGTTTCAAGTAGACGTCTCCACGGAAGGCTGTCTTCTAGAAAATCCAGAATAAGATCTCAACGCTCATGAATTCTCAGATCTCCAAATGCAGGATTGCGGGGCCACAGCAGAACTTTAACTTGGCTGACATCCGAGTGCCGGAGAGTGCCGGAGAAGGGGACTCGATTGGCTGTGGATGGTCGGTGGAAGAATGGTACTGCCACCCACCGAAGGACTTTCATTGGTTTCCTTAGCCGCTGAAGGTCAGCGCTGAGAATAGATCAGGGCAGTGGCTCCATTGCGAAGGGGTCTGTATGGTCATTTGATGGCATGATAGGTGTGGGAAAAGGTCCGTTCCGTGTGTCTATGTATGTGTGTCAACCAACAAAGGTTATCAAGGTCAGAACCAGAGGCCGAGGTGATGTAGATGCCAATCATGAATTCTCCTAAACCAAATTCGCATGCTATAGGGGTATCTCCGCCGAAAAGAATATGTACATGTAGAATATTATGCATTACTGATGTTTCTCGTCGCTGCGTGAAGGCCAAGTGCGCGTTGAAGGCACTTCCTCATTCTCCCGTCCTCTTAAGAAAACCGTGGAGTACCACCGGAAAGCTCCGCGGGCGGCCCGGGTCTATTACCACCGTCCATCTCATAAACCCAACCGGGTCCCTGCACCTCGGCAGGCTTGTTATAGTACTCCCCGTAATAATGAGGTTGTTGTCCTTGTGTCGCGTTGGGGTTGTATTGTTGCACCCCGACGGCAGGATACTTGTAGTTTGCGGATGCCGGTAATTCGCCAACGGTCGGCTGATACTGACTTTCCAGTTCCCCGACTGCTGGGAGATAGCCATCTGCATGTGCAGATCCGTCTGTCATGTCTCCGGAGCTCTTGCCGGGCTGAGCATTGTCGGCCGTCCGTCGTCGCACGAGGAAGAAGGCCACGGCACCGATCAGGGCCAGGGCAGCAACACCGCCTACCACTCCTCCGGCAATAGCGGCGACGTTGGATTTTACCGTCGGTTCGCCCGGAGTGCCATTATCCCCGGATCCGTTTCCTCCAGATCCAGATCCACCTCCCGCGCCGTCACTGTCGGATGTACCATCAGGAGCACCACCATCTGTAGGCTCGCTTGCGCAGGAGTCTTTGGCATGGCTGATGGCGACCAGGTTGTTCTTGGATGTGGGGTTGGCTTGCCACAAGGTAAAGGTGTCGGCTTCGTGATCTACCATGAGATAAGCCGAGGTGAAGAAAAAGCGGCCAAGGGTAGCGGGTTGAGTCCCCAGGCGGTTGATGGGCAGTTCCATGCGGTTGGGATCGGTGACGAATGATCCGTTCCGAGCAATCTCCTCGGATGGGACTAGAAGTTGGCTGTTGGGAATCCGGACACTTAGCCCGTTTGATAGAGCTATGGTAAGGTCGCCGTCGTAGTATCTGAAAGGTTGTATTAGACGATGTAGTTCAGGAATGGGGGTTTACGTGATACTCACGATGGATTAGCTGTGTTGTTGTATACCTGGCTACCCCAGTAGAGCCCGAAAGAATCGCCATTGCTGACCATCCCGGTTGCCTTGTCAAAGTTATCCATGACAAACCCGGGAGCCTCCAAGAGCAACTGTCTTTGCGGTACAATGCAAACCGGAATCGCCGAGTTACGCGGCATTATGCTCTCGTCATCTCCGTTCCGGTAGTTGAGTATGAGATCAGATACCGTGACCTTCATACCCGTCCAACATCCCGTCGACTCACTGTAGTCAAGTGGCTGCGTATAATTCTTTCCAATGGTTTTCTCCTGGTCGTAGCCGCCGAACACAATGGACCCATCCAAGGGCGCGCCACTGCCCCATTGGCGACCCCAGAAATAAGACCACACCCTTGACGGGATCTTCTTGCTCTGGCTCAAGGCGTTGAGGTAGGTCGAGTTGGCTCCCAGTCCGAGCGCATGAAGGATGGTGTAGCCACCGTCCCATCTCAGGCGTGGGATGCCAATCGGCATGGTAACGGAGGAGGTGTCGGATCCGCCAACCGAAAGTTTCTCAACACCCGCAAGCGAGGATTCAAGGAGCTTCTTGACGCCAAGCTCAGTGCCCGTGGTGGTGATCTCGTTGGTGGCCCCGCCGGCTGAGGCAAAATCATTGTACTTTGCGAAGGATTTTGAATCCTCGTAGTGGTAAATACCTCCCCTTCGCACAAAGCAGATCTCATCGTTCCATATGATACTCGGGTCGCAGAGCATCTGCTGATCGTAGATGTATGTATTATTGAGGTCCCTAGATGTCATAACGTCAGAACCAACCCCCATTGTGGTTTCATCCGGCCGAGAGGACTTACGGCCATGCATTTACCAATATTGTTTGTTCAGGAGTGCCGATCTTCACGGCTATCCCTCTCATAATCGAGTCGGGGACTTTTGGGTCGATCTGCTTTGTAGTGATGGGAAAAGATAGAGGCGAAGCGCAGTCGGCCGCCAGGACACTTGCAGCCCCAAGGGCAAGCACGAGGCTTGAGGTCATGAACAACATTGCTTTGCCAACAACATGAGGTCGAAGAGACATGAAAGAAACGAACCATCAAAGGTTAGGGAGCACTGCCCAAAACAAGGGAAAAAGAAGAGCGAGGAAGACGAGAAGATGTGGCAGAGGACGGACGCGGCCGCCTCATAAGGCAGTATCGAAGTTTGTTTGGGTCCGGGACCATACAGTTGGCGACGATCATGCTACCCAGTCATATTTTCCATCGAATCCTTCGCTTAGCGCTTATTTACATGCGGGAGACTGGAATTGCTAGGGAGGCTGCTGGCCGACGAGTTGTCTGTTTTACTCGCCGAACCCTGTCCTCTCCCAATCAATCATGGAGAGATGGTGGCTGGTAGTCCGGCACTAGAGATAGCTCCATTGTGACTGAAGTGTCTTGGCTACGCTAGGCAGCGAGCTATCAAGGTCAAAGTGACAGTGACGGGAACTCACCGTTGTCTTCATGAAGAGTTCATGGTTTTAATGCTGGAGCCCGTAGGTGCTTCGATGTTGTGACAGCTGTCTCATTTGAGTTGTGATCATCTCGAGCTCGTTTTCCACGTCGTACTTGGACCCAAGGGGACGGTTGACCTGCAAAGGCGCATGTTGACACCCGAGGATGAGGCACATAGCAGAGTGATGCCGCAGAAAAAAAGGCGATTCTGAAAAGTGGAAAATGTTGATGTTGGACTGGCGCACCGGGCGCACTTATGCATCCTTCACTGTGTGTATAAGCTTTATGCACAGGCTAAACTTGACGCGCGCTACCGTTGAGGGTCTGATTGGTCAATCTCACACACCTTGATGTCCACTCTCCACCTCCCGCTTCCCCTGGATGCACGCCAACGCAGTGGATGTTGCAGTGCCGGCAAGACCCTTGGAGGTTTTGAAACCTGCCCCTGGCCACTCACCTCTAAATTCAGAGGCACAGCATCAAGCGCGCCCTGTTTTCTTCCAGGCGACAGTGTCTGATGCACTGAAAGGGAAGGGACTGACATCGATCGCTCTACCGCTGTAGCGACCCGCCAATGACGATCTCGTCCGCCCCAATGGACAAACGTCCAAGCATTTGCGGCGCAAACAAGAAGCGAAGGCGTGTCGCGACCGTGGGTCCGTGGCATCATCATCATTGGAAGCTGGACATCCATCCCAAGTCAAGGTTCACAACTTGAACCACTCTTCCATCTTGTGTAATCATTGGCGTTGCTAGCATGGTCCAACTGCCCCTCCCATCACTTATACGCATCGAGGGGACATGAATTCCTCCGCCGACTCATTCTCCTTCTTTTCCAGACTCCGGCTCTTTCGCAGGAAAATGGCCAGCTCTCGACATTTGCGCCTCGTCGCCGGCGTGGCCTGTTTCCTCCTCATCCTCTTCCTCGTCCACCCATTCGATTCTCCCGAGCTCCTCACAGCGCCACGACCAGATGGAAGCCATTCGCTGGCCCAGCCCGTACTAAAACCGCCACCAAGCAGCAGGCGCAAAGTCACCTTCAAGCCGAGCAGCTTCGACTGGACACAGGTCGAGCAACACTTCCCCGTCGAGCTCAAGCACAAGCTACCGACCGGCCGCCCCAAGCCGCAGAAGCCCGTTCAGCACGACTTCTCCCAATACGTCCACGACCCCGTTACCCGAAACCGACAAAAGGCAGTTCGCGCCGTCTTCGAACGCAGCTGGAACAGCTACAAGGAGCACGCATGGCTTCGCGACGAGCTCGCCCCCGTGAGCGGCAAGGGTAAGACCACCTTTGGCGGTTGGGGAGCCACGCTCGTTGATGCGCTCGATACACTATGGATCATGGAGCTGTGGGATGACTTCTACCTTTCCGCGAACGCTGCTGCCCAGCTGGACTGGCAAAACACCACCGAAACCGCCGCGAACATGTTCGAGACCACAATCCGCCACCTCGGCGGCCTCCTCAGCGCCTACGATCTCAGCGGCGAGCAGGCGTTGTTGGACAAGGCGACGGAGCTGGGAAATATGCTCTACATGGGCTTCGATACCCCGAACCGCATGCCCGGCTTCTGGCTCAACTTTGAGGATGCGAAGCGCGGCGTGCAGGTTGCTGGCACCAACGACCCCTCGGCCTCTCCCTGCTCCTTGTCGCTCGAGTTCACCCGCCTCACCCAGCTGACGGGCGATCAAAGATACTTCGACGCCATCACTCGCATCACCGAGTTTCTCGAGCGCACCCAGAACGAATCCAAGTTGCCCGGCATGTGGCCCAAGCTGATCAACTTTCGCGAAGAGCGCGTTGACGGCGAGAGCGGCTTCACCCTCGGCGCGCTCGCCGACTCTCTGTACGAATATCTCCCCAAGATGCATGCTCTCCTGGGCGGTCTATCGCCGCAATACGAGAAGATGCACCGGGCCGCCATGGATGTCGTTACGAAACACATGCTCTTCCGGCCCATGTTACCCGCTGAGGAAGCCAAGGCCCATGACATCTTGTTTGTCGGCGATGCACTTGCCAAACCCGACCGGGTCGATCGGGTAGCCGAAGGCCAGCACTTAACCTGCTTCACCGGTGGCATGTTTGGTCTCGGCGGCAAGCTGTTCGACATCAACGAGCACGTTGAGATTGGCGAGCGCCTGGCCCGCGGATGTGGATGGGCGTATGACGCCTTCCCTACTGGCGTCATGCCCGAGATCTTTAACATGGTTCCTTGCGGTGGCTCCTGGGATGCTCCCTGTCCGTGGAACGAGGAGAGGTGGAAGGAAGAGGGCAGCAAGAATCTCAAGAAGGGATTTGCCAGCGCCCGAGACGCCAGGTATATCCTGCGACCGGAGGCCATTGAAAGTATCTTCCTCTTGTACCGCATGACGGGCAAGGAAGACCTGAGGGACCTGGCATGGCAGATGTTTGAAAGCATTGTGAATGCCACAGAGACCGAGCTGGCGTACTCGGCTATCGCTGATGTCACGGTCAAGGGTCCGACCACGAAGACTGACTCGATGGAGGTAAGCGGCACTTTTCCCAGGGAAAAATTCTTGGTAATATGAACTAACGTGCTTCCTGCTACAGAGCTTCTGGCTGGCCGAGACTCTCAAATACTTCTACTTGATCTTCTCTCCTCCCAATACCATCAACCTCGACGAATACGTGTTCAATACCGAAGCACACCCGTTCCTCCGACCGAAGCCATAGGCAAACATACGTCCAGAGGGGTAATGATAATAGAGTTGTTTGGAACAGCATCGCATATCCTTATCGAATCATAAAAGACAACGAAAAAGTGAGATTTAACAGCTCAAAGTTCATAACATAGACGGGGAGAAGACGGACCAGTTGATCTTGATATACGCTAGATGGAAGATATAACCGGTACGGAAACAGTTTCTTGGAAATCTTCAACATGGTTGACATTTAAAAAGAAAAGCATGTATGCAAATGGATTTGGGATATTTAGCGACTGCTTGTGGTTTACCCAGGTTTATACTCTCTAGGGATTGGACTTCATGATAGCAGTTACCAGCGATGAAAAGACCATTGCGCTCTTCTTTTTGGTCAATGTTGGATTACTTTTTGCATGCCGACAGAGTTCTGGTTTAATGTCCAAACTCAGAAAACCGCAGTTCTATTGTCGTTCCCGGCCACAAGTACCACTTTCAGGATTCTGTTAGTGGCAAGCACCCAATGCGTGGCTGTGTTGTGCTATAGACCGTATTGCACTAACAGGGATACAGTCGCAATTCTCAAGAGGCACGAACATCGAACATGAACTCCTCGCTCATCCTTCAGCGGTTCTCCAAGCAATTCGATTCAATATCCATCCGATATCCATCCTCTCCAAGCTTACTAACTGACAATGTCGTCGAATTCTACTTCGAAACGGTCCGTCATCCCAACGCTTCCTTGCCGACTCCAAGCCAGGACCACAGCATCCGCGTGCAGTCCCCATCCATCCGTTCACACAGCCCTCCTCAAAAAAGCATCTTCCCTATTCCTACTCCATCCCATCCTACCCTATCCATCATCATCTCCTCCTCCCTTCACTTCCATCCACCTGTCATCGCCCGTCCTTCATGCTCTCAAAAACTAAACCTTCCCAATAGGAACCCCATACCCCTGAACCCCCACCCCCCTCCTCGTCTCCTCCTTCGCCGTAACCATCAAATAAACCAACACCAACGGCCACGCACTTCCGCACCAAAAGGCACCCACCACGCTCGCCAAATTTACGCCCTTTTCGCCATGATCCCCGGACCACCGCTCCAGAAGCCTGACGGCGCAAAAGATCACCCCGATGCCGTAGGCTGAGCAGGCCCACGTCACGCCGACGATGATATCGGCGTGGCGGTCGTTGAGGGAGAGGACGACGCCCGAGGTGTCGGCGAAGGGTTCGCTGAGGGAAAGGTTTTGACCCATTTTTTTGACTGGGTGTTTTGGGTTTGAGCTAGGTTGGTAGAGGTAGATGTGGGTGGGGAGATGGTTGGATGTCACCGGGCTTTTTGTTGTTGGAATAGCCGGTGGTGGTGATGAAGGGGATATGATGATGGATTGATAGGTAGCCGGATTGGGAAATTGAGGTATTGTTCAGTTGAGAAGAAACTCGATACCATTCAGATAAGTGTATCACGGTCAAGTTGAGTTCGGTCTGGACGGCAAGAAGGCCCAAAATGGATGGCTGATGTTCTCTCTGTTGAAAGGTCCTCGGTCGTTTCCGTGCCGATGTAGATGATCGTGAAAGATGAGCGGAAAGCGAGCGTCGATGAAACTGAAGTGAACTGAATGAATAAACGGCCGGCCGGGACTCAAATCGCAAACTCCGAAATGGATTGTACTGAATTGGACTGGATCCTCAAGTGAAAAGAAGGGACGGCGAGGTTTGATGTATTCGAACCAGCGACTTAGTGACCGACGACGATGACGAGGAAAGAACGAAATTGCCCAGCAATGTTGAAAATCTTGAAGCACAAGAAAAAAATAAAAAGCCGAAAAAAACCTGGCGTTTACCAGAGCGAAACAGAAGAGTTGAAGCAAAGAGAAAGTTTTTCACACTTTCGAAATCGGAATCGAAGAACATGAAGAAAGTCAGAGACGACCTGTGCAAAACAGGATGTCTCGGATCCCGGAAAGACCGTGAACCCCTTCGCTTCCTTTTGGCCCAAAACTACAAAACTCCAAAAGTCCAAGTTCTCCTCCTCCATGTCACACCAAAAGCAAGGTCTCCCAGTGTCCCGGCCTGGGCTTTTCCAATCTACTTTTACAGAGAAAGACGAACTGGAAGGTTTGTCCCCAGACCCAAACCCAAAACCCGAAACAGACCCCTTCCCGAGTTCGTCGCAAAACCCATGCATGTAATTGGCTGAATATAGCCCTAGGTATCCCTACCCGGATCCGAAGCATCAAATGTCACAGGAGTCGACAGGGCGCCCTGTGCCATAGGATGTTAGGGCGTTTTAGCCGCCTGTAGTGCTGCGACTGTAGGGCCTGGCGTTTGGCTGTGCGCCTGGCGCCAGGGGTAAACTGGCATGTCTGGGTTGTCTGGGTTGTCCTCGGCCCGGGATGGTGAGGTTGTAAACTCGGCTGGTCGGGTGATGGTGTGTTTCCAAGGCAATGGGAACACACAAGGTTTTGCTGTTGGAGGGCATGCCTAAGGATTAGAATTGCTGCAAGATCATCATCCGATGCTGTTGATGTCATGAAAGTTCGAGCGGAATCGATCAGATGAACTTCGTTGTTCATGGGAGGAACTTTTCCCCCACCGCAGGCCACCTTTGATCCTGCATCCTGGTCCTTCCTTGGCTCATACAGTGCAGGTGAGTGTACGTGTACTGCTGTTAGTGCACTACTGTTTGTAGCATGACAAACGCGCGCATTGATTGCCACAGAACTAACAAAAGCCTATAAGTGGTACCTTGTCGCCGACCAAGGTAGCCAAGGCCTTTGGGCCTTCAGGAGCTTGGACGCAAAGAGCATGCCGACAACACCAAAACGAGGATATCATGCAATGGGAGGGACGGCAACAAAAGAACCTTATTCATGGGACTTAAAGAACGTAAAATATATTCTGGTTCTAGGGGAATCGCGCATCATTTATCATCAACAACACCCTGACCTTTCTACTTCTTCAGAGCTAACCAAATCATCAAAGCGTGGAACGCAAAAACCAAACAACCACCACAGCTCATATCCATATTTTCTGTTCCTCATAGCATCGTAACAAAACAAGGAAAACAACAAAAAGGAGCATGCCTTTGAACACTGACTGTTCCCGTCTCATACCGTCATCGCGTTTGCATCACATCGCATTGCATCAATCATCAACCCATTTCACCCCTTCCTTATTCCAAACCCCGAAAGCGGCGATTGAACTCCTCCACAGCAATCGCCACCTGGCGGTATATAAACGTCCTTCCACTTTCCTCTCCAATGGGGATAAAGGGTCCATTGGTTCCCCCTCTCAGCGTCAAGCTCAAGCCCGTCCTCTCCTTCGCAATGGTCTGCACATCCTTCAGCGGCACATCCCACTCCGTCTGCAACTTCCTGCTCCTGATGAGCAAGATCCGTGCAAATGTAACCATAACCACCTTATCCTCGGTTGGCAGCTCAAGATGGGCAATGTACTGCTCATCGAAGTACTTGCCATTGTCTATTTGCTTGAGCCAGCTCTGGCCTAGCGCCTCGCGCTGACTGTACGGCCTGATAATACCATCCGCGGGGATGTACCTCGGCAGTCTGACGCGGTCGAGTTCGGACCCGTCAAAGACAGTGGTGGTGTTGCGCACGCCTTCGCTGACATTGGAGGCAAAGTCTAGGACACCAATGGCCGGTTTAGTTGCCAGACCAACCATACCCTTGCCGATGCCCTTGAAGAAACCGAGAGCACCTTCCTGCTCTGCGCCCTCAAGCGGCTTGCGGGCAAGGCCCCCGACACCTGAAGCAACCGAGGTGAACAGGCTGTTGGCGCCGGCGGTGACGCCGAAGAGGGCGTGCTTGGGATGGTTGCGAGCACGGGTGATGCGGCGGCGGTCCTGGAATTGCTTATCCATCGTGGCAGCCGCGAGGCCCTTGGCGAAACTACCAGTGACCTTGGAGAAGGAGTCACTGAAGCCGAAAACGGACTTCTTGAAGAAGGAACCAGCGCCCCGAGCTAGACCAATGCCGAAATCTTCGGGCCTGTCGGACATGATGAGACCCTGGTATGGCTCGTAGAAGATATCGGCGAAGCCAGAGCTGATATTGTTGAACAGACCAACCGGGTTACCCAGGAAATCGGCACTTCCCAGAATGTTGTGTACCTGGTAGAGAGCTTCTTGGCTGTAGTGATTCGAGATATTTTGAATCAGAACCGGAACAGAGACGCGCATGTTCTCGAGCATGAGGGCGTTGAACCGGACGGGGGCATCGTTGATGTTGCCAATGGCCATCGTCATGACGTTGAAGAAGAACATGACTGGGTTCTTTGATGATGTTTTGTCCTCCACGTTTACACGCTCCGTTCTCACAAACGACAAGTCGAGCTGCATCGGTTGGATGTTCAACACCTCAAAGTAGATGTCACGGCCAGCCTCCAGCTGCTTCGGCTGCGGAACGTCAATGTTGTCATCGCACAGCTTGTCCTCTTCATCGGATGAAGACCATGACGCACCCGGCACCTTTGAGAAATCAAGCACGGCATAGATGAAGTCTTCATCAAGCTCGACAGTCATCTCTTGCAAGAGGACCGTGGCATACTTGATGTACTCAACACCGTATGAGTCGTCCTTGACGCGGGTTACCATGGCATGCAACGACGGGTGGGCCTCGATCTCTTGTGCGCGCTTTGGCACGACACTGGGATACAAGATCATGGGGAATATGCCTCCGTACAGCTGGTTGTCGATTTGGATCCACTTGACAGCCAGGCTGATAGTCTGGTACAAATGTGAATCGCTGTATCGAAGTTGCACATCTCTGAAGGTGATGTAGGCCAGTTCCTTCAGTTGGGAATTGATCAGCGAAATGCCAATGCCGGATAATCTCAGCTGCGCACGGAAAGTGACACCTGTATCCAACTCCTTCGCTTCAAACATGCCACGGTCTGTCGAGCCGGCACTAGACTTTTGCTTGTACAGACTCTTTGACTGCTTGAAGTTGGACAGGATCAGAGTCTGTGTAGGCCCATCAGCGATGACATTGATGTCGATGACCTTGGTCTGGCCATCAGCGCCAACGAACTTCATCGGAATCAGGTTACCAATTTCTGTCAACTTCACATGACGGTCCTTGCCATTGGCGCTGATGCAAACCTCCTTGTTTTTGGCAGCCGGGAAGTCCCACGCGTAGGGCATGATGCTCCGGGGCGGAAGACGGTAACGTACGGGACGCCAGCCGGAGTGGTCTTCGATTCCGTCCTCGTCAATGTTCGGATTCGCTTGGTAGAACGTGAACTCAGTGTCACTCTCGTTCCGCATCGAGAAGGGCCAGTTCTTCGTCTCCATGGTCAGGTTCAAGAAAATGGTCGATTCCTCCATGAGTGTCTCTACTCTAATGAGTCTCTGCCGTTGACCGGCGCGAGCGATCTTGATGTGCGTGGTACCCAAATCTGAGATGTTGAAGGGAGCCGTCCACTGGTTATCAACACCCGGGTAGCAGAGACAGAGCTGCTTGACAGCACCTCTTTGAAGGAAGTGCAGCGGACGAAGAGCGCCGGTCTTGAGCTCAAGAACTGACGACGAACTCGGCTCTCGGATGTTGATGTCTTCGCCGAGCCTATTCTGGATGACATATCTCGGTGCAAGCGTGACCGTCTTCACCATCTTGTACTTGCCATGGCCCGTGTCGACTGTGACACCCAGATGGATCTCGGCATTGCGCGAGGGTGAGTTGAGCACCACTTCGGTGGTACTTCCAATGGCGTCGAAACTTTGCGGTCTGCTCCAGTCGGAATCGGCAACCTTGAGCAATGCGCGGTTTCTGTGATCGTCGCTACCAAAGGAGAACATGAGTGGTTGGGCTTTGCGCTGGCTTTCATCGGCATCGACCAAAAGCTGGCCGGCCGCTGCTTTAGCATGCTGCATGAAGCCCTTGGAGCGAATGCTGACATCGAGCCCTGTCTTGTTGAGGATGATGTAGGGGCAGTAGACAGTGACCTTGAATGCGCCACCGCTATCGGGAATGCGGAAGTAATGCAACTTCAGATTGAGCGCCAGACCGGAATCGTCCTTGCAGACAAGGTTTGTCTCCTTGCGGAAGTCCTCAGAGGTGCCGGAGTTGATGATCGCGAATTCGCTTGGCTTGAAGACAGTATCCTGCATATCGATACTAAGGAGGAGCAGATGGGACAGTTCGACAACGTGTACAGGGCTAACGCCGCCCTTGCGCAGGAAGTTGGACCAGTCTTTCTTGGTGTTCTTGTCATAGATCCGGTATTTGAAGTCATAGGGTAGCAGGTTTTCGATGGTGACGGGGGCAGAGAGCTTCAGGCGCATATACGGGTAGGTCCTAGCAGATGTTAGTATGGACAGCAACCGCAAGGATTAGGAACAAACCATAGCTTACCTTGTTGTTGGATTGGCCTTGTCATACCGAGCCGACAACTGGAAGTAAAATGGATCTCCATGTTCACCCTTGCACATCAACGTCTTGGTCGGACGCTTCAGCAGGTCTCTCCACCAGAGTGTGTCATTGCTCCAGCCATACCCAAACCCTGGATCTGGGCGGACAAGCAAGCTCTTCGTGTAGACAGCGCCGACGGGGGCAGGCCTGCTCTCGCCAGGGGCGATCTTTTCGATCTTGAGCAGGTGTCCTTCCTGAGCGTCATAGACGCCAAGCTCAACTGGTATGTCCGTGTCGTTCTCGACCAACAGCGGGCTGCGCAGAGTGACATACTTGACGTTGTCTGTGCCGAGTTTTACATCGACCATGAGCTTGTGCAACACCTCATCGGTCTTGGGCTTGAGGGCATAGAGGAATTCTCCCTCACGATTAAGTCGGATGTTCTTGACCGCATCGAAGCCGCTACCCTCCAATTGGATGGCCACATTGCCAGTGCTGTTGCTCTCGCCGGAGAGACTCTCTCGCACCTTTTCCCAATTCTCAAAGCTCCAAGGAGTCTCCTGGCCATCGTCAAGACGCAGGGGTGTAGTATCTTCGGTGCCCTCTCTCTTGGCCTGCATGATGATGTTGAAGCCGGTGTAGTTGCGGATACGGTATGGCGCTTCGACGCCACGAGGCTTGCCTAGCACGTCCTGATCCCGAGTAAGGAACGCCATGGATTTGGAGAGCAGTGCAATGCTGGCAGTTGAAAGGGTCACATCGAATGTCTTCTTGGATGAGACATCGACTGACATCAAGCCGGTGCTTTGATCACGGGCAACCCCGAAGCCCACTTGCCAAGGTTCAATGAGCGGCTCCCAGGCCGACTTAGCGAAGTTGTAGATGTTGGTGTACATCTCGATTGCTGCCTCCGCCTTAAGGTTTGACGACCAATTCTCTGCGCTAGTCGTGAATGACTTGATGCTCAAGTCGAGAATAGGAAGTTCATGCACATCTCCAATGAGGACAACCCGAATTCCTTCAATTGCTGCCGTGAGCTGCTCATATCTTGGCGGTGTCTTGGTGATATCATGCGGTTGCTGGCCTCCCTTCTGGGAACGAGGATCGGTTGCCCCAGTTTTGGTGCCCGTGCGCTTCGACTTGTTCGCGACAGTTGATGTTCCCTTACCACTGGCGGTTCGTTGCTTCATGCCAGAAGATTTGAGCTGCTTCGCTTTCTGATCCGATGCCGTGCCCTTCGACTCCGTGGGATCGTTGCCTGACAACTCCGATGCCTTGCTCACAATTTGCATGACGAGCAAAATATCCCGCAGCGACACTCTCAGGATAAGCGGCTCAATATCAACATGAATGTTAGTGGTGGACGGCTTTGGCGTATCCATGGACATCTGAACTGAGAAGTCATCGATAATCCTCAAGCGTGTATCATCGAAACGATCCATGCGGCACAGGAACATTCCGCACTCGGAAATTTGGAAGGTCAATGCATGCTGTTGCGACAGAAGAACTTGCTTGGTTCCCAAGACAATGGCCTCGGAACTGGAGCTGAGGGGATTGGCAATCAGAATAACTTGAGCGTCGACCACGTTAACTCGATAGGCAATGCGCGTCTTAGACTCCTGCTTCGGTGGCTCCGTTTGGAGGTCAGAGGGCTCACGGCGCTGATCAATGCTTTCGGACCGTCTGCCGGTGTATGAGACTGCCATGGAGTCTGCATCGCTCATATCATCAGGCGTGTCGAGCGGGCTTTTCTCCGGGACCTCAGGCTCCGGTACTTTCAGGCCAACAGTGACAAAATGCTGGATGGCGAACAGGTAATCAAGTGCAAAGATGACGCGGGGGCTATCAATGGCCACCATGGCAATGATGTTCCTTTCCTTGCCTCCAGACATGGTGACGCTGGCCATCAACTGCTGAACGTCTTTGTTGCCGCTTGTCATGATGCGACGGAACTTGTTGGTCTCGCGTTGGCGAGTGTCGTAGATTGTGAAAGACTGGATGACAAACTCGGCCTCAAGACTTCCGTTGGAGTCCATGCGAGTCTTCAATCTGCTGGCATCGAGACTAAATTTGGACAGACTTGCGGCATCGAGATCACCGACGGGGCGGTCCTCCGGAGCGTTGATCAACTCCAAACCAATCGTGTTGACGGTGAAAATGAGGTCCAACTTCGTCCAGGTCTCAGCTTGTGGGCCAAGCTCCGGGCCCAGGTCAATGAGCTGTTCATTGCCGCCGTTGTCGTCAAAGCCCGACATGGTCCTGGCTCTACTAAGGGTCCTGTCGTCAACTTCGCGTTCGGCATCGAGCCTGTTCTGTTCTGCGTCACCGGAAAAGGCAGCAGGGACGGAACGCGAAATCTCAAGCAGGGAGTTTAGTTGGTATTGGGTCAGCCGCAGATTGAAGTCTGACATGTTGCCCTCAATCTCCAGATCTGGCCGTTTGACGCCCTCCTTGTGTTCCGCATAGGTGATTTGGAAGCCAAGGTCAACCTTGTCGATGAGCTCGAGTTCTTCCTCCTGGCCATCAGTGTAATGGAAGTTGGAAGTGAGTCTGATGTTGCGGATGCCTGCAGTTAACTTCATGGCGATATCGGCATTCTCCGAGTCGTCAAGCGGTACAAACTTGTTCTGTGCGTAGATCTCACCAAGATAAGCCGTGATAAGATCACGCTTCGGCCGGTCGGGACGGACATCTCTGGGGAACACGACAATGGGAGTTTTGACGACAACATCGAACTTGACCTTGCTTGGACTTTGCTGGAACTGGTTGGCCTGATTAGCAGCGGCTTGGCGGGCGGCGTTGTAGATCGCCTGCATCTTGCCGAACTTGACAAGGAACTCGACAATCTTGCGGAAAGGTTCCTCCAAGAAATTGATCTTGACAGACCCAGCCCGCAGGAAAATCGAGGAATCATATCCAGGATACGATTCGGGGCGACCAGAATCGAACGTCTCGTAACGGAAATCGGCAAGCTCTTCTCCTTGGATAGCAACCAACTGGCGTATGCTCGAATCCTCTGAGACACCAAGATTGACATCGTCAACAAGGTTCAAATCGCCAAGTCTTGCGGCAACACGTATGGTCTTTCCGAGGATGAAAACACCGACATCGGCATGGTTGAAAGACAGGGTAGCTAGGCGGATGCCGTCGTTATTCAGAATCAGCCTGATACTCTTAAGATCAACCTTGACCCGAATTGCACCGTCGGTAGTTTGTTGAGGAGGGGCTGGAGGCTCAACCTTGATGTTGGTCTCCGAGCCATCATCGGTAATCGCGTTTTGAGGTGGAGGATTCGAATTGGCAGTGTTGGTAAACGTGACGAGAACGAAGTCGAGAAGTGTGAGCAGTGTCTTGCGTGTTACGACAAGATTGATAGTGGAAATTGCAACATCCAGGTTCGTCTCAACGCCATCATACACAGGCATGAACTCGGGTGAATCCTTCCTGACTTTGACAAACTTGACGCGGACCAAGTCCTGGACTTCTCCGCTTTCTTCGACATCGCCAGATGATACGATAGCCTTGAACTCAGCTGGTGGGTTATCGACGAAGTCGTCCACAGTGACCGACCCGAGCGAGACCTCAGCAGACATGTCAAAGGGGCGGATGTAGAACTGGAGATCGAAGCGCTGAGCCACTAAATCAACAAGCAACTGATCGGGCGCCTTTCCATCCGGGTCACTACGGTAGAGCGATCCCTTCAATTCATCCACTGCGAACTTAAACTCGAAATTGCGCTGTTGGAGCTTTAGCTGATCAGTTGCTGAACCGTCCTTGGCGTCTTCAAAAGCGTCCTCGTCCTCGTCAAGGTCGTCGTCATGCAGAATGATGGCTTGCTGATGGCTGGTACTGAAGGGCAGAAGTTGAGTCGATGGCCTATGCTCCAACAGCCTGTGTGATGCCGTTGAAGCGTTGCTCGCCAAACGGGGACGCAAACCAGGCTGGCCTGCTGGTTGCGAAGGGGCGTCAGCTCCAGCGAGTTTCGGTATAGCAACGTCAATGATACGCATCAGACTCTTGTACTTTGCATCAGATACGCTGGCATGTAATACGGGCAGATGACCGGAAACTTTGAGCTTTGTCAAGTTCGGGGCCTTGGGGAGGATTGATGTCTCCACTACAAAATCGACGGTGATCTTGTCGACTATATGCAGCATCTTGTCATCCTTGTCAACCAATTGCTTCTTGGTCTCCTCAATGGACGGCCCGATCAGAACCTGTGTAGACGAAAGTTTGACAAGGAAGCGGTCGTACATGAGCGACTCAAGGGTCTTCAAATCCTCATCCGTGAATGACTGTTTCTGCTTGGATTGCACCTCCTTCATGGTGTCCTTGTCCACCAGTTCACTGTTGACGCTGATGTGACCTGCATCGAGGATGAGGCAAGTGGACTGCTTGCTAGTGATGCTCTCGGGAATGATGATGAGCGGAGCTTGAAGATCCAATTTTGCGTTTAGCGTCTTGTGCTCCTCGAGAGCGAACTCGAGGCCGGCTCTGGTCTGCGCGCGCAAACCTTCAACTGTGGCGCCAGCTGTCTCCATGAGCGCGTTGATGGAATCCATGTGTCTCTCGGGAGGGCGGAAAAAGTCAACAACGCCAACGACAACATTGGGGTTCCAAACAATCTCGAGCGGCTTCAGCTTGGCTGTAACCGCAATGTCTCCCTGACCATCCAAGGGATTTTGTTCAACCTGGAACTGGAAGAAGGCTTCATCGCTGTTTTGTTCAAGCTCGGCAATAGACATGCGATGTGCTAGCTGGGTATCAGGAGCATCCTTGACGCGAACAATTTCTTTGAACAGGCTGTTGGGTGTAGTGCCATCATTGACGCGCAGTCCACCCAGGCTAACGTCAGCAAGGAACGAGTCGGGGCGTTTGAGGCCCTTGGCCTTGAAGACATCGAAATGCAGGCTGATGAGATCTCTGGAGTCGCCGTGCGGGTTCTGCTTGAGAGTAAAACTGCCAGTGCTGAGTGATGCTTCGAGCTGCATCTGGACAGTATCTCTTGGCACATCGACCTCGGCAGCAAGAGCCGTCTTTTCGTCCCAGTCGATGACTTCGTACAGCTCCTTGCGCTGTTCTTCTGTGATTTGGGTATTCTCGTCCTCCTGTTGCTTTTCCTGCTGTTGCTGTTGACTAGGCTTGGAACCAAAGGCCCAAGCAAGCCAGCCCTGTTGTTGAGGCTGGGCCGGGGGAGGAGGACGGTTTCTGAGGGCTTCTGCATTTTCTCTCTTGAGCTGATTGCGCGCCAATGACCTCCAGAATCGCAAGTCTTCGTAATCAAGCTTCCACTCGAGCTTGGTCAAATCATCGTTCTCCTCAGGCGAGAGCTGCTGGCCTTGCTTGCGTTTCTTGAAGAGCTCGATATATCGTTTGCGGTCGTCTCGTCGCTCGCGGAAATAGTCCCATGACCACCTCCTGTTTCGCTCGTGGATCTTGCTCAGAACAGCATTGCCGGCAAACTTGAGCCAAGCACGGGGATCTTCTTTAGGCCGAACGCCCTTGGGCTGGTACTTTTTGTATTCTTGGTGTCGAATGAAGTAGTGGAACAGGTCGACCATCATAAGAGCATCTCGGTACTGGTAATCGTCCAGCACGACACCAATTTCGTCAAAGAGGAGGTTTGCCTTGAACTTGGGAACGGTGGTAACGCCTGTTTTATCGAGCTCCAGTTTGGCCTGACCGGAAACGGGTTTCAGTATGAATTGATGGTTCTCAGGGAGGTCGCCATCTGTCTTGGCGATCATAGATCTGAAGGCGGCGATGATCTCGTCATGGGGCTTTGCCTGATGTTCTGGCGTGAGAGCCTCGCGTCCCGGGCCCAAAAGTGTTGCGTCGGTATCCCAGTAGACGGCCAAGGCGCCCAGGGTAGCTAGCTTGTGGGTGGTCTTGGTGGAGTCCTGGATGAAGGTAGGCTGCCACTCTCCATCGGTGCTGACGGCGCTGAACTCCTCGAGAGTGAGACCGAGGGCGAAGGGGTGGCCCGGGGCCGAGATGGCATCCTCGTAGCGGACGTGAATGTTCTTGACGGTGACCTGCAGGTTATCGACAATCTTGGTGACGAGGCTCTGGGCAAAGCTCTGGCTGCGCTTTTGTTCCTCGGGACTGAGGCCTTCCTGATTCCTCTCCTTGAGCAATTCGGCAGAGTCCAGCTTCTCCATCTTGATGCGCTGTTTGCGGCGTTCCTCTTCCTCCTCGTTGTACTCGGCCTCCTCCTTGGGTGATGCAAGCAGATAGACATCCTGGATGTAGACCTTGACGGGGGCGCCGCGCAGATTGGACCAGGGAATGGTCAGGGTGAGTTCGCCGAGGTGGCCTTCGACGACGTTGATGGGCAGCTTGAGCTGATCGAGGGCTTCGCGGCGCAGTTCGAGGTTGCGCAACTTGACGTCGCCGGACCAGATGCCAACCTTGAGCTGTGTAGGGTCGAAGTTCTTGACGTACATGCCCAGGAAGCGGTTAAGCAACCCGGCAACGAGACCTTCAAGCATGGCGCGTGTGGGGTGCCGTCACCCGGGCCGGGATATCGATCGATAATAGGATCGGGAGGTGTCTATCGGGGACAAAATCGAGGCTTCATCTGGGGCCGTCGGCCGTCTCTTTCGTCTTTCGCAACTCGGATGTTGTAGTTAAGGTCGTCGGGGAGGGTTGGCGCAAATCATGCCAGAAGTGCGAATAACACGGACGTCGTGCAGCACCGGGTCGCGATGTGTTGCCGTGTCGGTACTTTATGTGCGTGTCGAATTGATGTAGGTACTGATGGTGGTGTCTGTAGGTAGTGACTGTTGTTACTTGGTGTTCCGTATATCGAGTTGCGGAAAGCTGGCAGCGAAGGGAACCCACGTCTTGCAACTTCTCGGTCGTGCAAAGCGGGGTTGGGTTTCTTGGGTCTGGTCTGTTTGATGGAGCAGTTTATCAGCTCTAGAACCTTTTTCTCGATTCAACACTGTAGCCGGCAACAGAGAGAAGAATGACGGATGGTATCTTGGAGCCGGAACTTACAGAGGTCGAAAGTGCAGTGGGTTGAACGGAACTGATGCACTTTGTTGATGTCGAGGTAGAGAGGGGGAATATGATACTGGAGAAAGAATACCGAAAGAAAAATACTACTGCTAGTGCTGATGACGATGATCAACCGGCTACAACAAAACCTGACGCCGGCGCCAACTTGAAGAAAGCGCACTCAACTCAATGAATTGGATGGGAGCACGGAGGCAATAAGCAATGGAAGTGTTGTCAGCGGAAAGGAAAGAACCCGACTTAGGTTGAAGCAGCTCCCGCATCTTCCTGCGAACTGTTGGACTGATGTTGGGCGCCAGCACCGCAGACGTGCTTTCCCTAGGCTTGGAAGCTGCGGAGAACACTCGGTGCCTGCTAGTTCTTCACTCTGATTGGACACTCGACCAGATAAGCGGGGCCTGTCAGTGAAAGTCTTGAGCGGGGCCCCAACTTTTCGGCCCAAATGGAAATTGAAGTGGAAGCTTCAGGTCACGCTCCTCACGAACTGCAGTCAAACTCCATCTCACTTCCAATCCCGTTGTTTTTACATTGACACCAGCATCTGCACTCCGGATTTCATCCTCTCAAGCTCAGATGTCTGTTCTAGATGGGATAAAATAGCAACTTGTCGCGAACCGCTCGCGGAGACGGGTGGCTGCTTGGGGCGACGGGAAGGCCTCACTGTTTGGACGGCAAAACGGCAAATGGTCCAAGCTCCCCCCCCAATGTTTTGGACTTTATCTTGGGCAATTACGTCATTGTTCCTGTCTCCAAAGTCCAAACCGAAGGAGTGACTGCACTTTCCTGCCATCGTCCCTGCCCATCCTTCTTGCCAACCCCTTCATCGGCAACACAATGACCTGTACACAGCATTCGGATCAAGAATGAAGGAGCGATTCCCAGCCAAGGCCGGGCATTTCCCGGTGTTTGATGTCCACTGACAAGAGCAGATCCAGAGTCTGACACAATGAATCATTGTAACCGGTTTGTTTTCCTTGTGGCTTTCAGTATCACCCCATCCACTCTTCAATCTCTTGTTTTTTTCCTTATTTTTCTGTAAATATCTTCAATCTCATCGTCCCTTCCATCTCGTCTTCTTCGTCCAGTGTCTCTACAAGTTCTTTCGGCTCAGTTTCGGCGTCTACTACCAAATAACCCAACTATTTGATTTGAATAATACCAATTGGCTCCTCCTATCACCTTTTGATGGTCTTGAAGGCTGTTATACCTCTCAACTCGGTTGTCTGAACTCTTTTCTGGAAAACAACAAAACACCAAGCACACGAAACCATGATGCTCCGAACATCGCGCCCTCTCATGGGCACTGCGCAAAGGCTGCCACTCTTGATCCGCTCTACCCACATAAAGTCGTTCAACAGCCCTGTTGCGACACTCGTATCCCGCAATGCGCAACTCCAAAAGTCTACCGGCTCCCCGTTGGTGTTGCGATCAGCCTTCTCATCCAAGCCTCCACTTCAGCCCAACCAAATCGATACGCAGCACGAAAAGGAATTGGCCCAGCAAAAGCTCAAGGCAGACCCAGAGCATGTCTCCGTGGACTCCTCAGTCCGTCCTTTGGTTGAGCAGGACCAACCTTCAGCCGTCAAGGCAAAGAATCCCTCCGAAAGTCTAAAAGATGACTTGGTAAGTCTGCAGGCCAAATATCTTCGCAGCTCGACAAAGTCTGACTCCTTCTTCCCCTAGGGTCTTGTCAAGGACACATTGGCACTCAATACCGTTCCTCGGGAGACCTACGCCCTCGGTTTTGCCGGCACTATCCCTTACCTAGCCACTTCTCTCTCGACCGTCTATCTCTCCTGGAATCTCAACCAGAGGTACCCTTCCGAGTCCGACCTCCTCAACACCATTCTGTTCAGACATGAGACCGTCAAAGACCTGCTTGACATCATTGAACCCATCCAGGTGGGCTATGGTGCGGTCCTCATCTCTTTCCTGGGTGCCATTCACTGGGGTCTGGAGTTTGCCGAGAAGACTCCTTCGCATGCCCGCACCCGCTTCCGCTACGGCCTGGGCCTGTTGGCACCCATCGTTGCTTGGCCCACCATGTTGATGCCTATCCACTGGGCCCTGACCACGCAGTTCCTTGCTTTCACCGGTCTCTACTATGCTGATTCCCGAGCCACCGTCAAGGGATGGGCGCCCTCCTGGTATGCCACGTACCGTTTTGTCCTGACTGGCATCGTCGGTATCGCTCTGTTTATCAGCATCCTTGGTCGTCTCAAGATCGGCGAGACCCATGCTCGCCTTAGCACCGAAGAGCTGACCGATCTTGTGAGCTACAAGACTGGAGCTGACAAGCCTTACCACGACTGGGAAAAGGAGGAGGCCGAGGAGAGGAAGAGAATCAAGAAGGAGAAGCGGGAGGAA
This sequence comes from Neurospora sp. CHS-2018c, assembly GCA_009806235.1. NCBI lineage: Eukaryota > Fungi > Ascomycota > Sordariomycetes > Sordariales > Sordariaceae > Neurospora > Neurospora sp. CHS-2018c. Next base: position 1,195,362 of record RAPC01000002.1, read on the forward strand.
GAGAGAAAGAAGAAGGAAGAGGAGGCCAAGAAGAAGCAGGAGGAAAAGGTCAACAAGCAAAAGACCAAGGGCAGCTCCGACATGAAGGAGAAGTCGGAAAACAACAATGACGTGGACAGCAAGAAGGATGGTGACAAGAACGTCAACCCCGACAGCAAGAAGTCACCCGCTGACAAGAGCAAGGATGGCAAGAGTGATGATGACAAGAACAAGGGTGACAAGAGTGAGGATGACAAGAGCAAGGAGAAGTGAGGTGGTTATGTTTTCTCTTCGGATGCATTTTGGCGGTGTTATAGTTGGATAGAGTGTGAGGGAAAGGTTGAGGCAACGACCAAGGTCCTTGGTCCTGATATTTGATAATGGCGGCAATGTACGTATCTGCGCATGTTTCTGGTGTCTTTCACATAGCACTGGTGTTCTTGAGCGCCCGGTATTTCTTACAATTTGGACCATTTGAGATTCCACGAGCTCTCTTCGGTTGTTGGTAATGTTGTTGGTTCAAGACTGACGGTAGTGCTATTGCTGCTCGCCCTTGGCATTCTTGTTGTTGGCTATTGCCATTGCTGGTAGTATGTTGTTGGAAAGTGGAACGTTCCAGGGAAACATCCTCGGGGCAAGCAGTTGATGGTCTTTTTGTATTATCAAAGCTGCTTTTCACCGATGAATTATTGACCTAACTCCTTGGTTTGGAAACCTAATCGATTTTTGCTCTATCGCTAAACAACCAACGGGGAACGAGACAGCATCTTACCGCTTATCTATAAGAACAATCCCACGGACAAAACCAACACAAAGCCCCACGACACCGCCATATTCCTCATAGCCCCAGAGCTCGCACGAATCTCGCTAACACCGGGAGCATCATTGCCAGTAGTGCTAGTGGCTGCGGCAATACTGGTAACGGTGCCTACGCTAGTCATAGTGCCAACAGCAGTCCTAGTACTGGCCCCGGTGCTAACCCCCATAGTAGACAAAAAGCTGTAAGGCTCATGATCCTCCGTATCAAACACAGCCAACAAATCTTTCCCCCCACAGAACTTGCTCTCATCCCCCGTGCAAGGAACATTACACTCGCTCTGATTCCTCGCCCAGCTGTCCGTATCCATACGATACCCCGTCTCCTGCGCCGCCGTTTTATTCCTCCCAGCATACTCTCCACACCAGCACTCATTCCCATTCTGCATGCCCGCAAACGGATAAAAGGCCCGCTTGCACCTCTTGACGCATTTCTCAATCGTCAAGTCCGGATCCCCCCCTTTTGAGTCGGTTACTTTTTCTTGGAGACTGCCCTCCACAAAACAGGACTGGAACCCTGGCTCCAAAAAGAGTGGGTTGGTCTCGTTCAGCCGCGAGATGGTCACGATGCAGTACGATGTCCAGTCGCGCCAGGGCTCGCAGTCTAGGGAGAGGGATGGGTTCCAGGTGGAGAATTGTTGGGGCGTGATGGTGAAGTAGTCGCGCACGGCGGCGCAGGAGCCCCGGGGGGCGTTGCCGCCGGAGCCGGTGCCCTCGATCCAGGACTCGGAGGGGGTTAGGTTGTCGTACCAGTCTACGCAGTCGGAGGCGGTGTTGGGATCGTATTGAAGGTCCGGGGGGCTGCCGATGAATTGGAGGGTGGGTTCAAATTGAGCGAAGAGGGGGATGAAGAAGGGGAGGAGGGTGGAGTGCTTCATGGCTGTGGTTGTGCTGGTGCTGGCGGCGATGAGGTCGTCCGGCCTGGTGGAGGAGAGGAATTGAGGAGTTTCGTAAGGGGGCGGAAGGATGGAAGTGAAGGTCTCGAAGTTCAGGTTGGGTGAGAGGGGGAAAAAGACGAGAGACGTAGATAAACTAGTGCCGAGAGAAGCACATGTCAACTTGAAGGTGATTATTTACCTTGAGATTTGCTGTAAATAATTGAAATTTCGGTCTCACCTAGACGCGCTTCTCCAGGGAGGGGGGGCCCGGACCGGACTACCAGATCCGGGCCAACGATGAAATTGTACGACCCGATTCGGAAGGTGACAAAGACCAACGGAGCTTGGCCGTGGCTTACCTGCCTCTAGACGTGAACAAGTCCCGAACGTTGACAACCGTTCGACGGCGTGACTCAGGCGGCATTCTGTAGGTAGAGCTCACGGATGGAGACACCGGCGATTTTCCTTCGACGGTACGTATGGTTTTGTGAAGCCGCCAAAGCATGATGAAATTGTTGATAGTAGACGTTTGTCCGATTGTGTGCTCGTTTTCGTCGCTCAGTTGTGACGAGTTGCCTGTTGCATTGATGTAGGAAGGGAGGTTGCGGATGGGAACTCGACTCTTTGAGGTCGAAGAATTGGCAACCCGTCTGCTAGGGAGCGCGGCACTAACAAATTCTAACAAACTCTGTCGCTACTTAGGTGTCAGCGCGTTAGTGAACGTTTTGATACCCCCGAATAGCTGGGTGGCTGGCGCGTTAGCGGGTTCAGGATGGTCTATGCGCCGCGCATTGTATTGCCCGGGCCAGCAGCAGCCATGCCTGCCGTGAGCCGCATTTCGACGTGACCTCCATTCCTTCCTTCCTTCCTCTCTCGTCCTGTCCAAATGGTGCCATATCCGACACATTTTTCGCCCTCTGTGTGGGTTCATCACAGATTTTTACAGCCTTTCGTGAACTGAAAGAAAGACCGTGAAGATCAACTAGACCATCATGCAGTTACGACTCACGGCATCGCATCACGGTTGCCAACGACCCGGTTGAGGTATGTATCCGTAGGCTCCCTCCTCTCGCTGCCGCTCGCCTCCTCCTCCTTCGCCGACAGTATTATATCCAAATGTTTGTTTCTTGAGGCACTTGGTGTCCAGATTTGCTATGCTCTTTAATACCACGATCGATATCCGTATCGGCATGCTGCCATCAAACCCACCAACCTTCCTTAGTAACTTCATCGCAGACATTTCACATGAAGCGCTCAGGGCAGTGGTTTCTCCGGGGAGTAGCGGAAATATTTGATCTCTAAGCCTACAAAGCTTAGCACCGGCGGACGGAACCGTACCTTATGGACCGCAAAGCTGCACTCATCTTCGTCATGAACACTTACAAGATCTTTTCTGTATTCCTTTCGGGGCAGGTATGCCTCTTTCTTTTTTTTCAAACCTCAACGTTAACCTACGATACCTATGCATTTTCCACTCGATGACGAGTTTCGGAGCATATTAGCAACACCCGTGAAAGGAAAGGTACAGGTACCTCTACAGGCCGACTTGTCGTACTGACGGTTCTTCTAGCTTGGCCACTGCATCTTTAACAGCCCAATAGGGATCTGTTCCGTTTGAAGGCTTCCCAAAACTGCTAGGTAAGGTAGTATTCATGTTGACGCAAGTTTCAAATTGTGCCTTGGTCGCACCGGCCAACTAGCCCATTCACTGTGTTTTTTCCACCACCTGGGTAGCTGGTATGGAGTCGGCCAATGGAATCCTTGATTCAGCGAAAACCCACCGTCACGATACATAAGCTTACTTGACAACTAACACCGAACTTCGCCTGTAACCGCATGGATGGTTGCTTGCTGTTAGTCTTAGAGGTACCGAAAGGTCTCTAGCAAGCAAGCACGAATGTGACCAAAGAACACAGTCAAAAGTAAAGAGGTGACCGAAGCACACAGTTCGAAAGGAAGGAGGTTACCTTCACTCTTGATCGCTCTATGCAGGGGTAGCCTCGGAAGACTCTTAATCCTATATACTGGGCCGCTGGCACGCGAAAACACCAAGCATCGACTTGGCCAACCTCTCCAGTTCACGACCAATCTTTCAACCCTTGATATTCATCCTCGACGATGAGTTCCTCTCTCAAAAGAAAGGCACAGTCACCAACACCCGAGGCAAAGTCGCCAACGGGAAAGGAGAAGTCGCCCACGCCTGCTCCCACGTCTCCGGTGGCCGATGAGTCTTCGGAGCCTGTTGGCCTTTTGTCCGGTGCCCATTGGGGCCAGCAGGTTCGTTTCATCTACATATGCATCCTGGTTTCCACCAGGCGTTTGTCATACAGGAGCTCCTAGTGGTCTCGCACCTGCCCAGATCCTACGTATTAGGCAGTAGCAGCATCTGCGTCCGACGGACGCATGCCCGTTGTCCTACATAAGAACAGGTGTCTCGCACTTCGTCCGACGACTCTCTTCTCCTCTTCTCTTAGCGAGTGAGCTAGATTGATCAGTATCGAACGAGACATCCATGATTACAGCGTTTTCATCTATCATTTTGAGAATGGCGGATGCTAACAAAAAGTCTTCTACACGTACAGGAGGTGGATGAGGACAATGACTCGACCCTGGGAAGTGACGCCGAAAGTTCGACCGCCTCGATCTCTTCCAGCATTTTGCACTACCGTAATGTCCTGGGACGAACCTACCACAGCGATTCTGTGACTGACGGAGAGTATTGGTACGTCTGAATTGGAAAGCATTAGCAAGATGAGTGCTGTACCCATTGATGTTCTGGAGCTGAACTAACTACTGGTCCATGTGCACCACTCAGGGGCCCTAATGATGCCAAGGCAAATGAGTTGTTGGATATCTTCCACGCGGCCATGGTTATGTTGTTCGATGGAAAGCTGTATACGTCCCCGCTCAATGAGAAGGAGATCGAGAACGCTATTGATATCGGTACCGGCACTGGTAAGCTGATCAACCTGGACCGCCATCTCTCCCCTTTACTCAACTTTACTGACCCTCTTTACGTGCAGGAGTCTGGGCCATGTAAGACGGACTTGTTAGATTCCTGGGTCGATCTTCGATTGCTAACATCTTCTTCTTCCATATAACAGTGACTTCGCGGACGAACATCCTAATTGCACCGTAATTGGCACCGAAATTTCCCCTATTCAACCTAGCTGGCTACCTCCAAACGCCAGCTTCGAGATCAATGACGCAACTAAGGAGTGGACCTATCAAGAGAACTACTTCGACTTCATTCATCTTCGCTGGATGACCGGCATCATCAAGGACTGGGATGCCCTGTATAAGGAGGCTTACCGGTGCTGCAAGCCGGGCGGTTGGATTGAACAACTTGACTGCGATGCTGAATTTTTTTGCTTTGATGGAACGATGCCTAATGATTCCGCTATGGCCCAGTGGGGTCCAATTTGGACAGAGGTTGGGCGGAAGACCGGGCTCGAGGTCAAAGTGGTTTCTTCAGACACGATGGAAAAGGGAATGAAGAACGCTGGGTTCACCAACATTACGTCCGAGGAGTACTATGTAAGACTTTCCTTGTCAGTGAGCCCTTGAGACGAGCTGAAGCTGACCCCGAGATCTAGGTTCCCGTCGCGCCCTGGTCTGATGACAAGAAGATGAAGCAGCTGGGTCTCTACCAGTCTGTGGCACTGACACATGACATTGAGGGCTTCCTTGTCTATTTCATGCCCAACTACCTGGGGTGGACCCCGAAGGAAATCGCGAACTACGCCGCTGCTCTTCGCCGAGAGTTCAGGGAAGCCAAGATTCATTCTAACATGAAGTGGCGCATGGTGAGGGCGCAAAAGCCGCTGGATGCTTAAGGTGGATAACCGACGGGAGGCCATGCCAAACGCCGGTGGGTGTTGTGAATGTGGATATTTCAGCGGAGGGTCGTACATGTATCGTGCCCATGCTTTTGGTTGTCAATGTGGCCTGTCTCTTGCGTCAATCGCGATTTTGGGTATGGCTTCTCATCATCATTTGTATATTGTCGTTTGGAAACTGTCGTTAAAGATCATGGATCCCCTTGTAATTTGTCTCCTCACCCGCTCCCCGCCCCCGTTTAACGAACAAGGCTCACCGCTGTTACTTCAGCCTTACCCGTGCCACGTACCTGGTTTTGTCTCCCCGAGTCCCCGGACCCGGCACCGGGATGGTCCGCATGCTTTCGGCAAAGGTTCATTCAGCAAGGTTCCTTCAGCAATGAGTGTCTATACTGTGTACACCTACCCACCATGACGGTTTACAGCTGACGTGACCATATCGCGGTTCCCTTCATACAATAAATACCCGAAGACATACTCCTGTCGTTGTCATTCCCACGTCTCCTTTGCTACAGTCCAAACAATAGTACAGCTGATGTTCCTGCCCTTGATCAGCGTACCTTTCTTCCATGTCAATTCACAGGTGTGTACATAATCCAAGTTACAGGTTACAGGGATAGTCTGGATGCAGGAAGCGTGTACATGGACCGAGCAGCTTTGTGGAGGCCGGGTATGGCCGAAGGCACACGCATGGCCTGGGGTCAGCCTTGTTGGACAATTGCTATGGTCGTTCGAGGTTTCGACCCCGTATTTTGGACTATTTACAGAAACAGGAGGAGAAACTTGTCATCAGGTACCCGACCGTTAATTGTGGGAGATCAACCAGCCCCGGTCGGTGTTGTTGCCCAGCCGTACATTAAGCATCCAATGGCTTCTGGCCATACACCATGCGGTAGATGAAGTACCCATGAAGGTCCTTGTTCTTCATCTCCTGCTCCAAATGTTTAATATAGATGGTGATCTCCTCCTTGGTCCACCCCATGACCTTACCAAAAAAGAACTGGAGAGTACCTTCAAGGTCCTGGTTCATGATGGCATAGAAGTACAGACCAAGTTCGTACATCTTCTTGTCCTTAGACCATGGGGAGACAGGGATCTACAAGTATCCCGTAGTTAGAGTCTCTGGGATAAACAGACGCTGTGGGGAGCGGATAACTTACCTTATAATCCTTCACTACTATGTTCACGAAACCGGCCTCCTTCATTGCGTTCTGCATCAGGTCGTTACCGAGCATATCACCTTCATACCCAATCCTCCTTCCAGCCTCCTGCCACATAGGGCCCCATTGGCCCAGGGCATGAGCCTTGGTAATTACGGAACCATCGTCGGATTCGACAGTAGCGTTAGCATCTATATGCTCGATGTAACCGCCCGGCTTGCAGCACCGGTAAGCCTGCTTATACAAAGTAGACAAGTCTTTGACGGTGCCGATGAGCCACCGGAGGTGGATGAAGTCGAAAAAATCAGTCTTATAGAGCCATTCCTTATTGTAGTCGTCAATTTCGAACCGGAGGTTGGGGGGTACCCAACTGGGTTGGATGGGCGAGAGATCAGTGCCAATGACGTTGCAGTTAGGGAATTTATCGGCAAAATCGATTGCCCACAGCCCTAAATGTAGAGTTAGTAGAGGTATTTAAGGGAACAACCACCAAGACAGCCGGAGTGCAGAAGGGAACAACCACCAAGACGGTGCAGAAGGGAACAACCATCAAGACAGTGCAGAAGGGAACAACCATCAAGACAGTGTAGAAAGCCGGCGTACCTGTGCCTGTGCCAAGATCAATTGCATTCTCAGGATTTTTGGGAAGAGGGGCATCATAAAGCCTGCCATCCAGACAAATGGTCATCGTATGATGGCTAGAGGTAGGCAATATTTGGTCAGCTACAAGAACTCAAAGTCTCGCGAACGTGGGGATGCCACGGCAGGGTGCTGACGCTCCCGTGAAAAAGGAGAGCTGCACGAAGTACTGCAGCTTGTACGTCCCAAATCCAGACGGTCGAAGGCAATGGTAGCACAACCCGACAGCTGTTCAGCAGCCTCATGGGGCCTTGGAGGCGGAGAGACAGCTTGAGAGGCTCGGATAAAGGTACGCATGATAGGCCCGTGGGAGATTCAACCGATAGTGGGAAGCATGTTTCACTTACAAAATATCCAGCATTTCATTCTGCTTGTCGTCGTTGGGGCCCCTGCATGGAAGTTTGAAAATGCTCGTTAGCGTTGGCTGTTTCCTCCCACATGCGCAGTGCTTCATCCATACTCGTCTGGGCTAGAAACGACGCCTCACAGACCCAATGCGGAGGTCAGACTGGGCGCTTTGAGCCCTGACGAGTAATTCCAAACAGACTTACCAATACTCTCCATCCGTCACGCTATCGCTATGGTAAGTTCGGCCGTTCACGGTACGGTATCTGAGGATACTCGAACTAATCGAAGCAGTCGAGCTCTCGACATCACTTCCATAGGTTGAATCCCCATCATTTTCCTCCTCTTCCGGAAGTCCCTGTAGTGCGCAAGTAACAAGGTATGTCAGTGATCAATTCCTGTTATGATTGTGACCAGGAGACGGGGAACGTGAGAGGGACGTACCTGTTCAGCCCAGTGAGACCCAGGAAGAGGGCCAGTCGTTCCAGCAGCGGGAGATGCAGGACCGGGCGTGGGTTCTCTCGCAGCCGCTGGAGTTGCAGGAGCAGGCGTGAGTTCTCTCGCAGCAGCTGGAGTTGCGGGAGCAGGCGTGGGTGATTTTGGTGCCGGCGACTGAGCCTTTTCAGCCGGAGAACTCATGGTCGAATCTTGGATACCTTATCTTCTACCCGAAATTCGAGTTTGGGTGAAGAAGATGGAATGGCCAAGAAGTGTTTCGGGTGCCAGAGCCGTCCGATTTATAGAATGCTACGGTGGCTTCGTTAGCGGATATCAACTGCCCCTCACTGCTCAAGTCGGTTTTACTCGACCCCTGTCCAACTCCGGGCCTAAGTAGCAAAGTCCAGCGATGCAAAGCATGCTGGTATTTCCACCAATATCTGTCCCTCAAGCGTCCCAAGCATCTGAGTAGCCACGTTGGTAAGCACACGATCAGTTGCGATTAGGACTAAACTATAACGCTACTTGGTATACCTGTTCGAGCAAAACCGGTTGGAGTGAGTACAGTTCTGGAAAGTTTGTTAGCGCGGTTCTTGTGACAGGGGTCTGCAAGACTTCACAGAAAAACAACGGGACAACCACATTCAAAACGCAAAATTGGATAAAGTGTCTAAAGCCTCCAAAACGCATCCGGTTGATACCAGCTTCTTGCATGAAATGTGGTGGAATGGTGGTTGAGTTGTGAAGAGTGGGTAGTGAAGTCCCGCGCTAACGAACTTTCCAGGGGTGAGCTCACCGCTAATTCTTACTCGTGAGAGATTTACCAAACGCGGCATTTGGGAGAGAAGATTTGCATATGCGCGGGAAGCTAGTTGCATTTGAGGAATCAGTCCAATGAGATGGCCTCAGATTCCTGGCTAGCGTTTTTGGTAAATCTCTCATGAACGAGAATTTCCGGTTGAAGCGGTAGTTAATGAAGGAAGCGTCCTATGTGATATAATCACAGCGTCTAACCAAAAAGGGGATATGTGGGATCTGCTGGCTGACGTGGTGGCTGGTCCTCTGAAATCGGGCTCTGAAATCGCTCCAAAATTCCGGCTCTGAAATTCCAAACCCCACTTTCGATTTTTGACCAATCATCTTTCACCAAACGGGCGAATTTCGGAACAAACGTTCAATACCGAAGGAGCTTCTGAACATTTCTGAACTGAAATCTGAATTTCAGAATGGCCCGTGCGACGTTTCTGACGGCCATTTCAGAAAACCCATTTCAGAAGGCCATTTCAGGAGAGACAAACACGCCCTAAATCGACTGCACCATTCTGAAATCTGAATCGACTGTGTGGATTGGATATAGCCAATGATAGAGTCCGACATGTTCGCGCCTGCCAAAGTTCGCCGTAATGAACATCGTACAATATCTTCACCAAAAAGTCGTTGGAAATTATAAAGACGAAGCGCTCTACTTTGGTGCCTTGATTTGCCTTTGTAATGAATGAGGGTATCGCTATGGGTTCTTGCTTCCCGTGCTCTTCTACCGCCCTCGCCTCCTGCTCTCTTTGTCTCGCTACGGTCTGTACCCTACTTTTGGCCATACTTTTACAACCCTGCACGTACTCACTCGTATTCTACAACATCGTGGTAGAGGCCGGGTAAGGCTGAAGGTATACGCACGATCTGGGATCTACCCTGTTAAACAATTGCGAGGGTCACCCGAGGATTCAACCACCACGCATGTTGTCATGGCGGTGCCAGACATGTGCCAGATCACATGCAGGTTCAGTCTTCCATCCCATCTGTTATTGCATATATAAGGATGTCATCCCTCTCATCCGATGTAGACTAGCTTCCTCTTCCTTCTTCATCTTTAGTTATTCATCAACAACGTCAGATTATTTGTGTGCCACGGCCGCTAGATCCACGTGCGTGACACATGTCAGACTATTTACAGGAAAAGGTATGAAGCTTGTTCCAATCCAACCGCCTATTGTGGTAGAACAACCAGCTCCAGTAGGTGACATGGCCTTTCCTAACCGCACCTTAAGCATCGGCATCCAGTGGCTTCTGCGCGTACACTGTGCGGAAGGCCATGTACCCATGTATGTTCGGGTTTCTCACTTCGGACTTGAGGTGAGCAATGTAGGTGGAAATTTCCTCCTTCTCCCAGCCCATTACATTACCGAACATGAACTGGCAAAGGCCCTCAAGGTCTTGCGTTAAGGCCGTGCCGAAGTAAAGGCCAACCTCTTTCAGCTTCTCGTCCTTCGACCAGGTTGAAACCGGGATCTGGAAAAAAATGACTGGTAAGCTTTCAGGTTTCCGGACACTGACTTGAAGGGGTGTTGTAATAAGAGTTGGTATAGCTTACCGGGCATTCCTCCTTCGCAATATTTACGAAACCGGCCTCCTTCATGCTATCCTCTTGCAAGTTACTCTTAACAAGATCAACTGGATTTCCAATTCGTCTTCCAGCTTCTTGCCAAATTACACCCCACTGATCCAAGGCAGAGTCCTTGGCAACCGAGTTATCGTCCGAATAAATGTCGCCACCAGAATCCATATGCTCGATCCAGCCACCAGGCTTCAAGCAACGATAAGCCTCCTTATATACTGCAGTCCAATCTTTAACAGTACCACTAAGCCAGCGGATGTGGACGTAATCCAAATCCTTATAGGTCCACTCCTTGGAAGCGTCATCGATTTCGAAGCAGACGTTAGGGGGTACCCAGCTAGGTTGAATAGGCGAAAGGTCGGTACCGATTACATTGCAGGTAGGAAACTTGTCAGCAACGTCAATTGCCCATAATCCTATACTCCAAGTCAGTATCATACACCCATTGGAAACGAACACAGCCATAATGTCAACTTACCGGTGCCTGTGCCAATATCAATGATCTTCTTTGGGTCGTCTGTAATAGGAGCCTTGTAAAGCTCGCCGTCAAAGAGAAGGGTTATCGCATGGTGGCTAGCAATGGAAAAGGAGCATGAGTACATGATGTGGTGATGGTTAACAACCTGAATGGTGGGAATCATATTGAACTCACAAGATATCCAACATCACATTCTGCTTGTCATCGTTGGGACCCCTACATAGTGAGAGATTCATTAGCTTGACGAAATTTCGTAAAGTGGCTAAGGCGTGGTTTTTATCATTATGTTTCTGAGAAGACTCACCAGTACTCTCCGTCGGTCACACTGTCACTGTGATAGGTACGGCCATTAATAGTACGATACCTGAGGATACTCGAACTAATCGATGCAGTCGAGCTCTCGGCATCGCTCCCCAAAGTTGAGTCCCAGTCGTTCGGGTCCGCTTCCGGAAGTCCCTGTAGGGCGTGGGACAATTGCGTTAGTAAACGTTCAACCAACTTGACTGTTAACCCTGAGATTGGTCTGGGATACGTACCACATCAGCCCAATGAGCTCCAGACAGAAGGCCGGGCGCTGCAGTACCTGGAGACGCAGGACCAGGAGTAGGCGATTGTGCGTTGACCGGGGACGCAGGACCAGACGCAGGACCAGGAGTAGGGGATTTTGCGTTGACCGGGGACGCAGGACCAGGCGTGGGAGACGTCGCCTTTCCCTTTGGCGAAGCTGCCTCGGGTGCCGGCGACTGAGCCGTTTTCGGAGAACTCATGGTCGAATATGGGATGTCTTCAACCTGAAATGCGAGTTTGGGTGAAGAAGATGGATGGAACGGCCAAGAAGTGTTTTGGGTGCCGGAGCCGTCTGGTTTATAGAATGCTGTTGGTGCCAAAATTACCCGGTTCATTCGGTAGTACAGTGCTGTTCAAATGTGATAGCGGACATGGATGCGAGCTACCCCTCATGGAGCGGTCAACCGCTCCAGTCCGGACAGCTACCCGTTGGGGAGTGGAGGTCAGGAAGTTGGGGAAACAGACAGGAACCTGACCTCCACTCCCAACGGGTAGGTAAATCTACTGCACGACGGCCTTGACCGGATATTTCGACTGTCTCTAACCCTTTTGGGTAGGCTCAGCCCAAGACATCTAGTGGACATCAACCACCACATCAAATTCAACTCTTTTTGTCCTGGGCTATAGAAGGGGTCTGAAAGGCATTTCTAGCGCAGACGAGTAGTAACACAGTCATCCGAGGTTTCAACCACGTATGTCAGACTATTTACAGAAAGAGAAGTATGAAGCTTGTCCTAATCCAACCGCACCTCAATATCACGGGTTAGGTGCACAATGACTAACTCCGAGAAACTACCACAAGATAGACGATGTTTTACTTGCTAGGCAGAACTCGGAAGTGCACACTATAAACCAATGTCAACCTGTAACACTCAAGCATCCAACGGCTTCTGTGCGTAAACCACGCGGTAGTCGATAAGCCCGTGAAGGCTCATATTCTTCAACTCGGATCTCAAGTGAGCCAAGTAAACGGTAATCTGCTCTTGCCCCCAGCCCATAACGGTACCAAACATATACTGGCAGAGGCCCTCGAGATCTTGCGTAAAAACGGCGTGGAAGAAGAGGCCGAGCTCCTTCCTCTTCTTATCCTTGGGCCATGGCGAAACCGGGATCTGATAACAAATTTTTCTGGTTAGCTAGCTAGCTTCTTTCCTCGTTCTTGGAGACACGCTCCTTTGGGCGGCTCATAGGATGAGAACATCTAAGGGACATGGATGTACAACTTACCGGGTAATCCTTCTTCGTAATATTTACGAAACCAGCTTCTTTCATGCACTGCTCCTGTAAGTTCCTTTCGAGGAGATCAACTGGGTTTCCGGATTTTCTTCCAGCCTCCTGCCACATCTTGCCCCATTGAACCATAGCATGGTCATTAGTTAGAGGTACGGTATCGTCCTCCGAGTAGATCGTACCCGACGCATCCATGTGCTCGATCCAACCACCAGGTTTCAGGCACCGGTAAGCCTCCTTATAGGCAGCGGTCCAGTCCTTGGTAGTACCAGTGAGCCAGCGCATATGGATATAATCGAAATGGTTAGGCTTGTACGTCTACTCCTTCGTATAATCATCGACATCGAAGCGCACATTAGGGGGTACCCAACTAGGCTGGATAGGCGAAATATCGGTACCGATAACATTGGATTCAGGGAATTTATCGGCGAAATCAATCGCCCACAAGCCTGTTCCCGTACCGATGTCAATGACATTCTTGGGGTCATTTGTGATAGGAGCCGTGTAAAGCTCGCCATCAAGGAGAATGGTGGCGCAATGATGACTGTTGAGGAAAGGAGTAAGCCGCTGGACGGGTCAGGAATTTCGGACACTGGATCAAATCAGGCCGACTTACAAGATATCCAACATTTCGTTGGCCTTGTCATCATTGGGCCCCCAGTATTCTCCATCCATCACGCTATCGCTGTGGTAGGTCCGACCATTAATGGTGCGGTACTTGAGGATACTCGAACTAATCGAGGCAGTCGAGCTTTCAACATCGCTACCCAGGGTTGAATCCCAGTCATTCTCGGGATCTATTACTGGAAGTTGCTACAACCGGAAGGATATGTGTGTCAGCAATGGATTCAGTAATTAGACAATAAGCCACGAGACGAGTTGTATGAAGTGGAACGCACTTGATGACCCCAATGAGTACCAGGCAGAAGACCCTCCGTCTCAGTACCTGGAGACGCAGGGGCGGGAGTAGGGGACTTCGCCTTGGCCGGGGACGCAACACCAGGCGTGGGTGACTTTTCCTTTCCCTTTGGAGAACTCATGGTCGAATATGCGATGTTCTCTCCAGAAAGTGTCTTGAGTAAGAAGATGGAGCAACCGAGCTGCGCGTCAGGTGCGAGAGCCGCCCAGTTTACGAAATCTTGTTACATAGTGCCAAAATTACCCGGCTCGTCACAGAACTGCCGAATAGTAACGGTGTTGTACGGGAGCTACGCGTCAGGGATACAAGATCTCCGCTGACTAGTGGCAGGGGGTGCGTAAATTGATGATGATAGAAAGAGCGTGCTGTCCTATAGACCACAGCATTTAGCCAAACTGAGATGTGTGTGAAGTTCACTTCACGGGTGTTAGAGCGCCCTATCATCTCCGTTCTTGGATTAGCCGCTGTTCCCTTATCCATGAGCTCTCTGTCCTCATCCCGCTCGCCGGGTTCTCTGCCTATCCGGAGTTATCTTGACTCAGTAAAAGCCGTTCACCATAACAATTTCCACTCAGCGTGCATGAGATGCTGGCAGGGTCACAGCACTATGCTGTGACCCGGCACCACCTGACCAGTGAGAAAGAAAGCCGTTCGAACCCAATGGAAAATCGTGTTCTGCCCATGGCCAGACGGGTTCCGCCGGTCGGGACCCAGTACGGGGCTGTGATGATTGGAGGAACGTCGACAACCCCTGCGCGGCAGTTGACCCTGCTCGGGGCTTACAGCACACTGGGAAAGTGCTCCGTATTCTCCTGGAAGCTGATTTTGACAACGGCTCTGACATCGTGAACTGCACTAGCAACGCACCATTTTTCGGCTCCGTCCCCCCGGAGCCTTTGGAATTTCAACGGTCACGCTGGCAAGCATACAGTTCAATGCTTAAAAGTTTGTTAGCGCGAGACTCGCAACTTCTTTTGACAAGGGAGAGGACAAGGAATTTCAACATTCCTGTTGGTTCGAACCACCGCAAAATCAGGCTTAGACCAGCGAGCGAGTATATCCCATACACATGCACCAAAACATAACTCCACTCACAGCGGGCAACAACGAACCAGACGCTGTTACGCCAGGACTCCCGCATCGCCAACCTAAAAGTGGTAAAACAGCGCTCTGTAAGTGCCGAGCTAACGAACTTTTAGGGGGTGAACTGTATGAAGCTGTCTGCTCTCCACGTCAGTTCTCCGGCTTTGTGGAGTCGCCGATCACTATCGGATAGCTGTCGAGGCTACCACGGGCTCCCCATCATTACACATGTTGCCACTCGGTCAACAAAATGAGAGTGCCACGACGCACTGGAAGTGGGTTGCAACATTTCAAAAAATGTAGAAAAACATCCGTCGAGGATTTGGGCCGAAGGGGGGAGGGGTTAAGATGGAGCCTAGTCCACGCCGTATCCTGGGAGGCCTGGTACAGGACGAACATGGCATTCCAATGGCGCCCATGCCACTTGGCCGAGGGTATTTAAATGAAGACTTCTTGGGTAGCGGAAGATGATAATCCCGAGGTCTTGGACAGATGCTGCCCACACTGGTGCAAACAACATGTAGGTAAGGAAGTGTATTTGGGCAAGGCTCTTATTGCAGAGTCCTCATCGACTGGCCTCGAGTTGGCGGTGCTGTGTCCTCGGCTGAGGTGCGCGAAACAGAGACTCAGCTCAGAAAAAGTGGCATGAAACAAAACTCCCGATCTATGTTACCATCGTCAGCATCTGTGCCATACATGGACATTGGAGGACCCAGAGTTGGGATCATTGATATAAGCAGAGACCTTTTCAACGACCACTCGGAAGAAGGCGACGCAAGCGCGGGGCACCATGGGCGGGCCGAGTGGCTTGAAGTATTGCCTGTCCTACATATACTGCGAGAGAAGATGAAGAGCGGAAGGGGATCGGACTTACAAGAGAAGGCATTTCCCACTCTTTCTTCGTGGGTTGAATTTCTCTGCCAGACGGTCTCGGATCTCAAAGTGTGGTTGGGAAAGGGAAGTTATCCTACGAGTACTTCGACCATTCCACTGCAGATAACGAACGGGGCATTGACGGCGACAGGTGGTGTTTTGTGGTCTGGGTGTCGCGACGCCGCGGTTTATTGTTCGTTCAGTTCAGTTGTCGGGAACAAAACCTCGAAGGACATTTTGGACGAGTTGGGAACCAGAGTGACGTCAAAACAAGATTGGCGAGAGTCTGGTGCCTGAGTACTTAAGACTGGGGTGTCATCAATGCCCTGGGCGGGGTGTGTTTGGTGGTTGCGTCGGTTCGTCCCTTCCTCGCGGCACTTCCCAGCCCATTGCAGGTGCTTATCAGCACGTCGTCTTGTCTTATCGCTCGGCAGCCAGTCCCAGCTCGTGCAGCTGCAAGTGAAGCACTTCCACGTTGGAGCCATTGGCCTAAACCAAATCTGAAGAGACCGGTCTCACCACCCCAACTCGCATTCAGGGTCTGTCCCATGTGGGCGACCATTCAAGGCGCTGGAGTGCGTGTCGACGTTCCATTCCCAGGCTTCCCGTTGCGGGAGGTCTTGCCCGTTTTCGCCGAGCGGGAGATCCCCCAGAAGGTTAGTTGTCTCTGTCTCTTCTTGTCTCTCCTTGGCAACTCCTGGCCGTCCTCCTCGTGGGGGCTGATAATGCGACCTCGCTCCCGCTACGTTCCCTGCTAACGGATCTTTGTTGATAGGTAGCCATTGATAACGCCGACCATCTGGCTATGGGATTGGGAGATTGCGAACCTCCTTATCCTCCTCGCCGTTCAGCTACAGCTTGGCACCCCGAGGGGTGTGCCTCTCTCGTCCTTATCTGCCGTCGACGACGATCGAACCGTCCACCTTTCCAAGAATGGCCTCGCCCGAGTACTACCCACCCAGCTGCGCGTATCTCTTTGCTGCACGATACACGATCCAGCGCAACGGCGCCCATATGAAGATGATGGAGCAAAGGAATACTTATAGGCCATGGCAAGCCCTGTGCGCCTCCTTGCGACTGGCAACTGCACTTCTCGAGGTTGTTCAACCCAAGACGCCTTGAAGATAGTCCTCGATCGCATACCCACTCAGCCACGGAATAAGAACACAACAGACAGACCAAGTTAGGACGATAAGCACAGCTCTCCACACGCCAGAAATAGAGGTGCTACATACAAGATGGCCGAGCCAGAAATTGTGCCTGTTACCGAGTGGCCGGATTGGCATGCCAATCCCAACGGAGGTGATCCCTTGACGCAGGATCTGAATGCCCCTTATGACAAGGTTAGTTGATGGCATCGGACACTAGCAATATAGAGGAGAGAAACAAGCAACTAACCTGGCGTGTTACATCTGTCCAGGGCGATTTGTGTTGGATGCTCGTATGCACTGCCCTATGCTGGCAAATCACCCCGGCCATCGGCTTCCTCTATGCCGGAATGCACCGCAGGAAGGCGGCCTTGACTATGGTCCTCCAAAGTCTCTTCTGTGCTTGCGCTTGCGGAATCCAGTTCTGGATATACGGTTACTCGCTGTATCAGGCACGAACAACAAACCCCATCCTCGGAGACTTGTCGTTGGCCGTGTTCCGCAATGTGCTTGCTCAGCCATCAATGGCCAACCCGGATATTCCTAATATTCTGTGTATGATCGTATCCCCATGTCAGACTCCAAGGAGGATGTCGCCGGCTAACAGTTGTCCCAGATGCCGCCTTCGGCTTCACATTCGTTTCCTGCACTGCCATGATCTTGGCCGGAGCCATGCTTGAACGTGGCAGGCTGTTGCCCAGCATGCTTTTCCTCCACTTTTGTCTACTACTTGTAAGTCCATCGCCAACATCCAACTTTACAACCACTGACTTTTTCCTCTCCAGCATCGCCTATTGGGAGTGGAACCCCAGCGGATGGTTATACAAACTCGGTGTCTACGATTTCGCCGGCTCCGGCCCCGTTCACATCGCCAGCGGCTTCGGTGCCCTTGCCTGGTCCATGATGCTCGGTCCGCGTGTCGCCGACTCCGACGTCGTTGACCGTAAGAAGTTCGTTCACCACAAGCCTCACAGCCCGCTGTTGATGTGTCTCGGTACCGCCTTCATTTGGTTTGGCTGGTTCGCCTTTAATGGCGGCAGTACAGCCAACCTCAGCCTGCGGTCCATCTACGTTGTCGTCAACACGAATCTGGCAGGGTGCGGAGGCGGCGTCGGTTGGGTCTTGATCGACTATCTCTACAAGAGAAAGTTTAGCTTGGTTGGCTTTTGCTCGGGTATTATTGCGGGCTTGGTGGGAATCACCCCTGCAGCGGGTTATGGTGCGTTCTCTCTCACTTCTTTCCCGGGCTACTCACCAGTGATGTGTTAACTAACTCCAAACTCTCCAGTCCCCGTCTACGTAGCCTCCCTAATCGGCTTCCTCACCTCCACAAGCTGCTACTACGCCGTCAAGTACAAGCATCTCCTCTCCGTCGACGACGGTCTCGACATTTTTGCCCTTCACGGCGTGGGCGGTTACGTCGGCGATCTTTTGACCGGAATCTTCGCCGACAACTTCGTGCCCGCTCTCGACGGCGTATCAGGCAGCTCCTACGCGGGTGGCTGGTGGAACCGCAACTTCCGCCAGCTTGGACTTCAGTTCGCTGGCGCAACCACTGCCGCGGCCTGGTCCTTTGTGGTCTCGTGCATCTTGCTGTTCATCATCAACAAGATCCCTGGCTTGCATTTGCGCGCGAGCGAGGACTCGGAGATAAGGGGTCTTGATATCAAGTATTTAGAGGACGTGGATGAGGAGGGATTTTACATGAACGAGTGTATCCTGCATGGGCGCTCGCCGCCGAGGTGTTCTGGGTCGTTGAAGGCTCCGACGCCGGTTATGGAACCGGTTAGTGTTGAAGGGGGTGAAAAGAAGGATTAGATGGAGGTGTTCCTGAGACTTCGTAAACGAAGCACTACTTGCTTAGCTCATCATGAATTTCAAACATTTCAAGTCGTAGCCAGATGCGTCCATTGGCATTCGTGATAGGTTGGGTTCATGGTATCTTGATGGAGTCGGCCGAAAGGAGACGGGAGCTGTCCCGATAAGATAAGGATCATGTTATTGCTAGCGGTGGACTTGGACAGCACGAAGAGGGAAACCGCACGACATTGGCATCGACGTCAATTCGACCAGTTTGAAACTCCAGTTTTAGGCTTCTCACCCTGTTAAGAACAATTGCATTTGTATATTCCGGTCAAATCCAGCAACCCTCACATGATTATTGCTGGAAATCAGTGGATTCGAGGCACAATGGGTTCGGGTCATGAAGGTTTCCGCTTAACAGTGGGTCGACCGAGCACCGTGCTGGACAGGTCATGATGTCATGCAAGCTCTTGACGTCAACTGTCAGTGACAACATCTGAAAGCGCGATGCTCATCTTCGTTTTCGATGGGTTGATCTCTGAAGAATTGAGCCTCAATTCATTTCCAATTGCAAAGCTCCACTTCACTTCCGTGTTGTTCCTGGTCCAGATTCCCATATTTTGGAAGTCTGAGATCTCCTTCGTGTGTGCAACCCGGACCCATCGGAGTTTGATTCCAACGTTCGAAGTTCTCTTTGTGAGCATCACTGTCACTGCCTGCACTGCACTGCAAAGGGTACTTGGAAAGATCTAGGCTCCCACTGCATTCCGTCAGTAGCTGTACAGTAGGCGGCAAGTGAGATCATAATTACACAACGTCATCGCACTTCTTGACCCCCTCCATTATTTAACCAAAGGACCTCCCGAGTACAACGTCCGTTATCCGTCCTACAACAACAAACATCAAATCCAAGAATTGCAAAACATCACCTCCATCTACCACTACCAGTCGAACTCGCACCTCTGGCTTCGAACAAAAGCGAACAGAATCAAGAATACTCCAACATCAAGCAAAGCATCTCTCGCACCAGACTTGATCGAACCAACCAAAACACCCACCCACATCCACACCCAGATAAACCCACCACAACACCACAAAAATGGCAACAGTAGCCAACTACCTCCGCTCCCGCGCCGTCCCGCTCGGCATCGTTGGCGCCCTCGGCGGCATCTTCTGGTGGCAGACGCGCGGCGGCAAGAACCAGCCCCGCGGCGTGTCGGAGAAGTACAGCGCCACCGACACGGGCAACCGGGACATTTCCGAGACGCTGCAGAACGTTGGCGGCACGGGTGGGAAGTACGCTCGGAAGGGGCCGCTGGAGGAGGATCCCAAGGATACCAGGATTGTCTCCCACAGCCCGGGCGCGTACTCGAAGCGGACTCCGGAAAAGACAGGTACCGCGCCCGAGGGACAGTCGACGGGTGGTGGGAGGAGCGATACTAAGGATTATGGGGGGAATAAGGTTTGATTGTTTGGAGGGGATGGGAAGGGGAGGAGGGAAGATTGGGTGAGGTGTTTTATGACGGGGTGATTATGATTGGGTTGGGGTGGGATGGTGTTGCATGGTGATGAGAGGATATGGTGAGGAACTGGATCGGAATGTATCCTGAAGGTGTACAACTTGTATTAGTATGGTTATGGGGGTTGAAGGTTCACGTCGCCAGACTGTTGATGTCGACCAGTACTGGCGACTTCATGGAGGAGTGAATGGTACACTGGGAGTTTATTTAATGAAGCATCATTTCACGTTAAGCAACTCCAAACTTCGTATCGAGCCTGAGTGAGGGGTCAGACATGGTCTTTTTTCCGGAGGAAGGTGCCAGTGTCTGGCCCCAAGGCAAGGCCAGTGTTATGCGAGATATGAAGGAAGGTACGCCCATGTCAATCACAATGAGAGGAAGGCACGAACATGAATTTTAGACACAACAGAGAGCTGATCCTTCCCTTAGAACGACGGAGCCATCAAGTCAGTCAGGTCATCACAACCTTACATTCATGTTGCCCGTCGCCGTCAATGGTGACACGCTTACATCCTAGCCGGTGTCGAGGTCCAATTGGCGCGCTTTCGATTGCATCGCGAAGAGCATCCCAGGCCTTCATTCCCTCAGGCGATCGCCCAACTCCCGGACAACATTAATGCGGGATATCTTGATACAGTGTATTCGTATCGCATCACACCTAGAGGTACTCCAAAGCATGCCTTTTCTTCTTCAACCAGACAAGCCGCCAATCAAGCATTTTCCCAATCATCACCGTTAGTCACTCATCCATTGTTCCATATCGCGCAGCGTTTCCATACATCAAACATGTTGTATGATGCTGTTTGTATGGTAAGTTATGCCACCACATATCATGATGGATTTCATGAGAAACAGAAAGAGGAAACATGATGTGAGAAGAAAAGAGACGTTGCTAACTTGCAGGTTGTCACATTTGCCTATATATACCTAGGTATGTTGATCGTTTATCCCTCCCATCTACGCCTTGTTTCCTTAGATTACCTTCGATATTTCATTGCTGTATACAGTACTTAGCCCAGCTCACATGCTACGGCAATCCGTGCCTGCCTACCTCAGATCACCACCCAGTCAGTCATACTAGTGCGTTCACACAGTCCTATATTACCAACCTCTCAAGCACTCGAAGTATCAATGGCTACGCGCGTCTTGATCTTGATCCTCGGCTTCGTCGTCTTGATCCTCCTCATCGTCGGAAGTTCCAGTGGCCCCCCATTTGCATCCTGGCCCCAGATTGGACTTTGATCTTGACTGTGCCCTCCATCTTGAAGATCACAATGACCGGTTCCGCCTCTTCAATCGTGGCAGTGTCGCGAATGTTGACAATTCTGTGCGACATGATCTCTTTTCTGTGAATCATAAGGGACGAGAACGAAGCGCCATGGAAGTCGAATTTCGCGCTACCATCAGTGACTATAGTGCCCATGGCAGCGTGCCGCCACTTGTTTTCAACGAACAAACGTTGTTGAAGTTACGCTCTAAAGAAGAGTCGTTCGGACTTGGACATTGTTCAACTTTCTTCGAGAGACCAGTCATCAGACATAATACATCACCATCAACCATGTCTGTCAGGCCCAACACTTGGAGTATTAACGCATCATCACACTACGTCTAGCTCACACTCCTTTCCCTCGGAGGCCATGAGGATGAGCAGAACCCATGGATAAAATTGTTCTGCAGCCTCACAACGGAGTCGCTTCCACATCTCCGAAGAATGCAGCTGAGTTTCTTGGACGCCGTCATCAGGTCCAGTACTTCTGCGGCTATACTCTACAAACTGCCATGGAAGTTCCTGTCGGGGACCAGAGGAAAAGAAAAGCTACGATACAAGTCTTTACAGCCAGCGATCAAGCCCTTCGCCTTATAGACACCCATATAAAAGAAGGATGAAGATGATGACGATGATGGTAGTGTATAAGGGGTTGTGACATACCTGTTGTCGTTTTGAGGTTGGGCAGGCTCAGTTAACTCGATGAACTGGGCAGGCTGGATTGTCATCTCTTCGGCAGGCTCGCTGCTCGTCATCTCCTGGATAGCCTTGTTCACTGCCTCGTGAACCGACCGGCGTCAAATTCGGGACACCCGCCAAATTCCCCACACCAGAACATTTCGCTTGTCCACCAAGAGGCGCAAAAGCTTGCCAGTATTCCTGGTATGACGGTTGAGCTGGGGCTTTACTGGCTCCCAGCCAAGACCCTGCTAACTTCACGTCCACGGTCCTTACTCTGGCTCTATATAAGTTAGGTAATTGTTTCTAGTCCCCATCTAGGTCTTTGCCTTAGATTCCCTTCGACATTTCACTGCCGTGTGCTCATGTTAGCCCAGCTTACACTGCCTAGCTCACGTACCTTCCCCTTGGAGGCCGCGGACTGTCATAGAAGCTCGAGGCCCAGACCAGACCCAACCACGCAGACACCCGACCACAACATCAGACGAACGAACCTGAAAACCTGAGCCGCCCTCCTTTCCTAGCCAACCAGGCAGCCCCATGACGAGTGACGAGTCCCCTTATAAGCTAAAGGTCCAGTCCCTACTTTCAACAACAGATCCCCTCGCCGTTGGCTCAACCAGCGGCAGTGAGGTCCTTACAAGCTACAAGTGTAGCACCACAAGTGTGGCGTAGGGTTCCGCGTTCGACTCTGACAAGTGTCAGGGCGTTCCCGAGGGTAGTTGTTTTTTTGCACTTTTCTTGTTGTTTTTGTTCTCTCTTCATTTTTTCTTTTCGTGTGTGCCCCTCTTCCTTTTCTCAGACATGTCTTGCTATTCTCTCGCACATTCTTTCTTCTTACTTTCTAGTACGCGTCGACGTAAATTTATTGAGCAAGGCTACTCTCACTGCGTTCTCTTCTTTTTTCCTCGCCCCTCTTTCTTTTCCTCCCTCCTCTTTCTTTTCTTTCTCTCATCACGTACCTTCAAACAAAACTCCGCTCACTATCTACCAAGCAACAACCAAGATGAGCACCACGACCACAAGCTTGCATCTCCTCGTCCTCCTGCTGCCCGACCTCATCCGGGAAACCCCCATCCCCCTCCGTGGCGCCCTCATCGCGACAATCCTCAAGTCATGCTGCTCTGGCGCTGGCTCTCCTGCACGCCCACGCCCAGCTCGCTGCGCTCGCGCCCTCCTCGCGAACGCAAGTTTGTGGAGGTGGTACCTCCAGATTCGCTACCTTTGTGGCCTGACCTCCGCCTGGCAACTGGTCATTGCCGAGTTCCTTCCTCTGCCTGGGTTTCGCGGCGATACCACTCGTCTGCCTCCTCTGAACCTGGCGATGTGTTACCTGCGGGCTCCCGAGAGCACCCAGCGCGCGGCCAGGAGGTATCTCTACGCTGCTGAACATATCATCCGTCTTTATGTGAGTTTGAGTTCAACTTCCATCCCTCCTTTGCACGCGTCAAAAGCATAAAATATTTTCATCTTGATCCTGTTGAGGTTTTCATCATCCCGTTGTGATTTTCAAACTACCTCTACAAAAGTGAAACGAAACTAACCAAACCCCCTCCCTCGATTTGTAGCATGCATTTTTCACCGTCCTTGTGCTCCCCTTTCTCCCCTTCCTTCCGCGGCACTACCGGCAGATGATCGTCGACATGCTGGGCGAAATCGAGGTCGAAATTGAGTTCGGAATCGAGGTCTACGAGTAAATCAGGGATGGGATGGTTGTATAAGGTGTCGGTTACTTGCGGGGAGGCTGTGCGTGCAACCTTGGATCAGAATGTGCATTTGCATGTTTATATTGTTCACAATGAGCATGGCACTGGTTTGGGTTTTCCAGCGGCTCAGCTCTGTTCGAGTGTTCGGAAATGACGACGGGAGCTTCTCGACGGCTTGAACAGTCCCAGTGACTGTTGCGGGATGGCTTGGTGTTGATTTATTGGAGGAATGATACCCAGGTACTACGGATGAGTTGGAAGCGGAGATGGAAGTGGTTGTTCAGATGGATTGTTTACTTTGATCTTTATGATGGGATGATGCTGGAGATATCGTCGAGTGTCTGGGATGACTCTGTCTTGCGTGTGGACGGGACTCTCGACTGCATCAAATTGAAACACCATGAACGACCTATTCTGATCCGTCCTAAATGTCGTGATGATACTTTGAAATGCATGATCATCAGCCAATACCAGACTAGAGGTATTGGTATCTGATTTGACATATTCACATTAGTGTTAAGCCTCCTTCATCCAGGAAAACATATCAACTGGATGTAGTAATGCCTAGACATGTTGCCCAGAGGTTTGGTCTCAAGCTAAAAGCATCCCAGGGGTGTTGTGTATTGTGTAACCGTGACGCTCCAGGACTATCAGACTCGAACCGATTAAACGAACGGTGATATAGAACTGGAGCAGCAGTCCCCCGCCCCCTTTTTTTCTTCTTTTTTTTTATACCATGCCCTACAACCGTCGACACTCTTTTCGACGCTACACATTCTGTCGTCGGTATCACCACAAACAGGATGCCCGGATTCGTTGCGAGGGACATGGAGGACATGAGGCAGCAAGAACCCTCGCAATGTATGTTGCTTGTGGCAGATTGTGATGCTCAAACCCGCAGACAGTGAGAGGCCGAGCTTTTGATGCGGTCATACTCGATGTTCATCTCCAGGTTTGCCATTGTGCGATGATAATCGGCCTTGCAGGTCTGTTGGATAATAGACAGCTGGTCTGTTATCCGATGCAGAAAAGCCAATTGGTGCTAAGAACAACAAGGCGGAAAATGCGAGCAAACGGTTGGTAGAAGGCAATTGCTGAGGTATGGTTGTTTGGCGAATGCTGGAGACGGCCTCGGACGCGGAGGGGACTACCTACCTCTAATTGTTCCTTTGCGTTCCTTAACATATGCGGAAGTTAAAGGCATAGGTAAATGTACTAGAACGTAGGAGATGCCATTACTTCTCATTCAACGACGTCTTTCCATTTTCTACCCTACGTATTGATATGGATTGGCCAAATCGACCTGTCTTGAACGGATATTCGAGTACAAGGGCTTTGTTCTTCGTCGACATAGCTCATTTAGATTACTTCTTCACGCCCAATATAAGCCATGGGGACTTGACGTTAGCGTCTTATTCTACCCATCCTTAACAGTGGTTGAGACCCAGGATGTCTACCTAGTTGCAGAGGAAACTAAGCCTCCAAAGAGCAGGAAGAGACCAGTACAGCTCCATGGGCGAGTATCTGCAGCGTCTGCAGTCTCTAAGGGGCCAACTTGAACTCCATGAGGAGGGCTGGAATTGTGATCCCGACTTTGAACTCACGACTGTCCTTGACGCTTGCGGTATGAGGGAAAGGTGTTTGCGTAGAGGCAGACATGGAGCGGCTCATGATGAAGTTTTCGGATTCTGATCCGGGAAGGTTTACCATTACCACCGTATTTATTTCACGACTTTTCGAAGATGTAGGACTGCGGCTAAGTCCCAGCCGCGCGCATGAGGCTTTCCCTGGACCCCTTTGAATTTGTTGTCATTATTGGTCCTGATGTTGTCACTCCCCATGTTCACGACTGTTAAATCCAACGTCTACTTGCGGCTGCCGAAGGACTCCTTCATCTTCATAAGCGATGGTAACGTTGCGATCTTCATTTTACGTACTCCGGCAAATAACTTCCTATATTAGTACCTCGCTACGGAACGCGGCTCTCTGCCTCTAGTGTTCTTCTTACATCTCCTCACTCAATCTCCAACGACACACCCGGCCAATTATGCACGGTTTCTCTTCGCCGTGGTAGAGTACAACGTTTCTGAACGTCAACGGCTCGAGATACCCACTTTTAGCGGCCGCGAGAATCCCTAGCTTGAATCCTTCACCCTATCACCCTCGAATAGAGGCTCATGGTGGCGATCAAAGGAACTTCAACCATTGGCGGGCCCCGACAGAGTAGGATCAGTCAGCAGTATGGGAACGACAAGGTTCAGAGCGAATGAGGACGGTTCGTTTGTTTACTTTCTCCTTTTTCAGTTGACAGCTCTTCCGCTCGGGTTCTCGGCAAGAGTTTGAACTTCATTCACCAGTTTTCACCTTCCTGTGCCGGTCACTGTGCGCATGTCTCGACCGACCATCTGCCTCTGCGAAGGTGTTACTTGGCCGATTGAAGCGTCCATGTAGCAATATCGATGCACGGTTCTGCTTAATAGAGTTTCATTCTCAATGAATGAACCTTGCGATGGCAGCCGACGCTTGAAACTTCGTGTTTGATTTCTTCTTGTTGGAGGTGGATACCAGTCGAGCCTGCGAATACTGCCTGGCCCAGGATATGGAAGGAGTTCAAGCGGGCGTCATTCAAGACGGCCTCTCCCACATCCAGTCCAGCTGATACCTCTAGCAAGACCAGCAATCCAGCCGAGTATAAGAACCCCCATCACCCTCCTCTCTCAACCACCATCCTTTCCATCTTCATCAGACACTCCAGTCCAGTTCACTCAGCAAACAAACCCAACGAAGCCCACCAACCAGTCCAGTCCCGACTCAACTCCCAAAACCTCAAAAACCGTCAAGATGCAACTCACCAAGCTTCTCGTCCTCCTCTCCCTCTCCTCCACCTCCACCGTCCTAGCCTGCAAGTGCCTCAACAACGGCGGCGGCAAGAACAACGCGGCCACCGAGTCCTGCTGCAAGAGCACCAACGGCGTCTTCCAGTACGGCGAGGACTGCAACGCCGGGTCCATCTCCGAGCACCTGAGCGGCTTCCGCAGCTGCTGCAACCAGAAGGGGGCGGCGGGGAGCGATTGCGATTATCGCATTGCTGAGAATGGGAAGGAGGTTGCTGAGGGGGATGTGAAGGTGGAGCAGGTTGCTACTAGGATTTATTAGGGGAATGGGAGCATACCGAACGTCCGAGGCGCTTGAGAAGGTGAGTTTGTGACCTTTGAATCTGATCAGGAGGGGAGGTTGGGGTTAGAAGTTGAAAGGACCCAGCCTACTTCGTGGGTCCTGGCACTTGATCACCATCGCTCTTTGGCTTTGGGTCATTTTCCAAGGATCATGGACAAATTGGTGCTAACAGTTTTGTGGATCTTCCAGACTGTTCGTAAGGATCTCTTGATGGGTCGAAGATTTCACAGATTGTGCTGCGGGAGAGGGAAGAGGGAAGTGGGGTAAAAGGCAGGAACTCAGGAAGGAAGGCAGGAAGGAAGGCAGGAAGGAAGGCAGGAAGGAAGGCAGGAAGGAAGGCAGGAAGGGAAGGTGCTCCTGCCTGTACATCATTCGTTGCTCAATAGGACAGACTCACCAATCCAAAGTTCACCGATGGTCCTCACTACCTGCAACCTTCAATGCCAGAGATCCTCACCACCAAAAATCCTTGGAAGTTGCTGTGGACGGTACTTCAACACCGCATTTAGCAATACTTTTTCGGTGCCCTCTAAGTTTGGCCCTGTGAGTGTGAGCAAGAGAAAATGGAATTGAAGATGCTGGTTCACATTTTTCATGAACTCTTCGTCTTTCTTTCCAGACACCAGTCACCAATTTCTCGAATTCCTAGATGTATTCCAGGATCATGTCAGTGGAATCGAACGTCCGCCAGTGATTGATGTCAAACACCTACGGATGGTGACGCCAGACATCATGCTTTCCGCATGTAACATTCGAGATAGGATGTAACGGCCATCGTTGGGCGCTACAGCTTTTAATCGAGTTCCTGACAGAGATAAACCAGTGGCAAAGAGAACTCAAGACGATCGGTCTGGTAGTGAGGCTAGAAAGCGTACCTACCTCCGGACGGAAACCTCTCTCCATCATCCCGTCAAGCAGGCAGCCGACCAGCTGAGGTCTGAAAGAGAAATGTCTCGTCCCCATCCCCCTACACGGTCTGTTACCTCGAAACCAGCACCGAGTCTCTAGCAACAGTGTGCTTGGTATGTAGGTAATGAGTGATCTACACCAATACCATGGTGTCTTCCCCTTGCAGAGACAATATCGCAAACAATCCCTACCGCTCATCCACGGCAAGGAACAACATAAACCCCAACTCAACGTCTATCCTATCTGACATCTATCATCCGCACATACGTACCTACCCGCTTACATCCTCGGCATCTTCTTCTTTGGGACTCGACCTCCCCCGGCCCAAAACGGGAAGGTAAAGATCTTCTCCAATGCAAGTCACCTTATCCTTACGTACTATGTTTTGGGGGCAGGCTGAAGCGAGTCCACTACGCATCAACCAGGTCCAGGTCCAGGTTCAGGTCGCCGTCCATGTCCCAAGTCCATTCAGTCCCTGTCATCACTGTCCAGCCCGCGTATGTAGGAATCACCTAGGTCGCTCATACATATCTCCTCCCACATTCCGCCACTGTCGTGCTCAGTCCTAGGTAATGTCATCTGGGGTAACCGGGAACCTGGAATGACGCGGCTCCCGGTGATTCTCGATATTCGATAGTCGATCCACCGCCACCACCCACGCTCGCCCTGACAGGTTGACGCCAGATAGGCGACAATTTATAAAGCCGATGATGCCATGTTGATGAAGTAAGGCGACGATAAGGTTTCCCCGTTTGGTTACACCAACGATTTTGTCTTTGGAATAGAGGTATGTATGCAGATAGGTAGCTGATATCCAGGCCTTTGGGTAGGTTGGTATGTGACCAGTCGTGGGGGGAAAATGAATGTCAAACAGTTTGATGAAGGGTAGTATCGGGATTCACCTCAGCAGGGTCTTGTGACAGGCTAGCAGCAAGAAGGAATCCAGAGAATAATGCGGAGGACGGGGGTCAAGAGTGGACCGTGGAGAAAAAGAGGCCAGGGCCCGGGAGTGAAAGGTGAAGTAGGGACGGGGGGGTTATGTAGCCAAGGTTGGCAAGGCAGTGGTTCCACCAGTCGGAGAACTGGAAGGATGTTGGTTGGGTCTTCAGGTCGAAGGTTTAACATTTTTTCCTCGTGGCAGCGTGGATTCTAACGAATCTGTCAGTGACGCTACTGTGCGATCGGCTTCTACGTTGGGGTATTGTTACTGCAAATCGATGGACAAATTACCAGGAGCTCATGACCTATCCCGGTCCACGCTTGTAGACAAGCGGTAGCTCGGAGCGTCCCATGCCTTGTCAATGTTACCCTTTTCGGATATCAGTGAAGGTGGTGATGACCTGATGGGACCAGATGGGATCGGGAAGTTTGGAGACACTCACAAGCCACTCTTCCACAGTGAGTAGTTCGTCACACTTCAAGTTGATAGTAACTAGAGGAAAATGAGGCGAGGCAAGGTGATAATAGGGCTAGTCAACCAAACAGAAACTAGCCAGTGTGTGGCCTGCCTCATGGAGCGAGTCCTGAATGGAAGGTCGAGGCGGTTATGCAGGGCCGTCGTATGCGTGGATGCTTCAACCAACAACTCTATCGTTTTCGTATCCAACGCACTCAACTAGCACCTGTCGAAGAAGGAGAACTAAGGTCTTGAAGTGTTCCATCCCGAGGTTCACGATGTCTTGTTTCAGCGGAGAATACCGTCGGTACCAAATAATGGCTACGGGAAGCTGTCCCGTCGCGTGTGTGTTTCCGAATGCCGTGACGCTTTCAGAACGGAGGCCTTGCGAGGCCTGGAGGACCTGTTTGATGATGTCCAGGTCTCGTTGAAAAAGAGTTTACAAAATGATATGTTGAACAAGCGAAGGTTGCCTCGTAGTAGCAAGATCCATATGTCCACTTGGATATGGTCTGTTCATATCGGATTTGATGATGAGTGAGACTGGCGGAGTGAGTGTCTAGTCTCGTCACATAACTCCGCAACCCTTGGGTGTTCGTGATCACCACCAGGTTTTTATGACGGATTAATGCGCAATGACGGGTGTCGGTAAGTCATAGGACACGGCATGTAACGGCAGTCAAGATGATCCAACTGGCGGAAATCGCGGACAAGACTGTGTGATCTGTGCATGTCTGGAGACCAAAGAGACGGCCAGAGTGGGTGGTGATAACGTAAAGATGAGGGGACCATAGCGGCTTAACCAGCTCGTCGGCTAGTATCCGGCCTACCACAGATATGTAGGACCCTCAGAAGGACCCAAGCCAAAGGAGGAGGAGGAGGTGAGAAAAGTGAGACGGGGATAATGTCGAGTGTCAGCTGCAAGGCTGAGATGTGAAGTGGTTTCTCTGCCGAACGAGCATTAACTGGCCAATGATAGGAAGGGAGACCGCGGAATGGAGGGGGGATACTCCGTGGATGTAGTATGCTTCTTGACATGTCAACGGTTGAGGTGAAGCGGGAACACAGTTGAAAACAGCCGACAGAGTTACTTGCCTGCCACGGTAAGGAGAAGAGGCTCATGAAGCCCGGAAGGTAGAATTCTTTGAGCCGCGATGGCGGAGTGAGTTCCGGGAAGAGGAAGAAAGAAACAATTTGATCAGCATGGCAATTGCCTCCAGACTCTTCTTTGCAGACGGATGTGATTTCCAAATGCGAGTGGCCAGAACGTGGTGCAGTGAAATTGGTGGGTGACGGTTGGAGGTTTGAAGTTGAATGATGCAGAATCTCAGATGGAAGGACGTCGTTGCGAATTGTTCGAAACCAAATTGAATCCTGGCGGAAAAGGGGAAAGAAGGGTGCCTGGCGCAGGCACGTACCTACCTATAGCGGGAAAATGCAGGAGGCTACAAGTCTTCTCAGGCTTGCCAAGCGTGGGAAGTCTTGTTGGATCGGGAAGTCTTGTTGCCTGCCACCAATATCCCTAACCCTGAGCCTGCGCAACCATTCCCCCGAAGCAAAAAACACCGGACTGAATTACACCAGCCTGTGTGCAATGTCCTAGCTCCCTGAGTGCAATGCCTTCAGTTGGGTGTAATGCCTATTTGAATCCTATTGCTCCTATTCCTATCCTCATTGTTTTATTGCTCCTATCCCTCATCGTCTCATTATTTCATTGCTCCTATCCCTCATCGTCTCATTGCTCCCATTGACTCCTATTGACTCTCATTAACTCCCATTGACTCCCATTGCTTTGGTGGAAGGCCAAGGCAGTGCATTACTCTAGTAGGAGCCCGACGGGAATCCCTACCGTAGCCACTCCACTGCATCAGGTCTTCGAAATCGCCAAGTTCAACTACCCGCCCTACTCCTTCCCAAAGAATCACCACCCGGGTATATCAAAGGAAAGAACTCCCTCGTTTCTTAAACCTTTGGCCAAATAGTCAAGTGGTTTCTCGCGTAGACCTTTTCTTTTGATTCTCATCGTGACTGTGACTCTCCGTTCGATTCCCCGCTGTGACATTTGCTCTTTGACTTTTCGATCTATCGCCTGCCCGTAATTTATCGCCTTAGTACCTGAAATTCCAATAGAAGAAAGTTCCTTAGGTGGCCAAGGCCGCCTAGGAAGCCTGCAATTGCAGGCCCCATTTTTTGGTTTCCAGGGATGGAGTCAACAAGACTTGTAGATTCAACAAGACTTCCCGACGTGGGATGCCTTCATGCATACCGAAGTCTTTACACCCTGCAAGACTTGTTGCCCCCTACGCACCACCGCTTCGGTAACTTTTGGTGCAAGGGAAATCTTGGGCGTGGCTTGCAGGGCCAGCCAGCGACCAATGGCGTGTTGTGGATTTGAAGGTTCGGTGGAGTCGCCATTCGATCTCTCACTCGGATCCGTCCGAGACTTGGAACAGCGGCCCGGCGTGCGGCGGTGCCACTCTCTTCAGGCGATGCGGAGCCGTGATTCCGACAAAATCCACTTTGCTCAGCCAATTGGGTGAACTTCGGAGCTCAGGTGGCCCGCGAAGCCCGCCGAGCACGAATTACCCCGGGAAGGAAGCTGAACCCCACACTCTCACCAACCCCAGCAATCCCCAATCTCCAAACTTTCCATCGTTCCTGTCAAAGTGGAAAGTCACAACCCCTCGTTCGCAGCCCTCGATAGGTCGCGCTTGGCTGGCCCGAAAGGAAAGAGCTGGACTTGTCAAACTCTGCCCCGCGCTTCCCATTGGCGTGACGACAACCAACTGCAACTGCCAAACGGGCGAGGCTCCCAACGATGAAAATCTCTGCCACAGGTACCTACTTCCCGTCAAGTACAACCGTGCAGTGTGTGCGGTGCAGTGGGCTGAAGATCTTGTGTCTGGGCCAGTCCCGTTGACATAAACCTTACCTGTCTTACATTACACTACCAATGGTATTACTAGACGGCCCCGTCCAACCGCAATACCGAAATTTCGCCTCCCAAATCTGGCCGATAGGAAAAGTCGGGCTTCTCCCATTGTTTGCATGAACCTCACGATGCTTGCTGAGACGGGGTCTCGTCCCGGGTTTGGCAAGGGGAAACGAAAATGGAGCTTTGATTTCGGCCGAACTGGAAAATCACCCCTATCTCCTGAGTCTGAAAATAACCGTTTTCGGGTTTGGACGGAGGAGTCTTATGGTTTGACAGTTGAGGGCTTCCACTTGTGCTTTGTGCCTGTTGCAACATTACATCTCCACGCGACAAGGCGTTGATTCTCTACCTAGACCAGGGCACTAACAGAAACATTAACTCCCGAGATAAGGCAAGCGTGGGCCCCGGCCAACCGGATCATGATGCACCAAGACTGCGAAATGGTAACCTTTGCAACGGGACTAACGCGGAGAGACATGCGCCGAGTGGTGGCCGCAGCAGAATCGGCGTCTAGGCTTTTGGGTCTGTTGCTTCAGCAGTTTGTGTTAATCGTCTCTGTACGGTGGTGTAAGAGGTAGAGAGAGCTATGAGGTGCTTGTTCGCTCGGTGCTGTAGCTGTTTGGCCCGTTTGGCGAGACTTCGGAAACAATATTTGCCTAAAAAGCGACATCTACCATCTGCCCCTTATATTGCTACTGCTCGCCTATCCGGCAACTCCCTACAGTACACTGCAGCAGACATACAGATCATAGACCGTACGGGATCATCGTCCCCAGCTCCCGGATTGGATCCATCCAGAACCCAGCGCCATCCTGGCCCACGCTCCCTACGGCCACCACGTTCTTATCCATATGCCACCATATCCCACACGCATACCGATCCGTCATATCCCATATAAAACAGTACAAAGCACCCCAACAAGGCGTGTGCCCTCCCTCCCAAGTCACAAGAGTCACCTGGATCGCCCTTTTTTTTACCCTTCTGTCAACATCTCCTTCGGCACTCGGAACCCGCGGTTGGTTGGAACCAGAGAGAAAAGTGGTGGATTGCAAGTGTTGAGAGTCCGGATCGAGGTCCCTGTCAGCAAGTGAGGTGGATTGTGGATTCCGATACCGCATTCGGCCGAGGTTCTCCCATCTGGTCTAACCTAGCTTTTTAGCTGGCCGCCCCCCCTGGGGTAACCCCGTCGACCTATTTGGAGACCTGGAGTGCCTGGATTTTGGAGTGTTGGGGACTGGAGAAACTGGAGACTCTGGGGAACGACTGGAGCCCAAGACTGTTATCCACACCACTGGGACCGCGCAGCTGTGAGAGGAAGTCTCCGACAAGGGAAACAAGACAAGAAGCCCGTCTCTCCCACACACTCTCTCTTCACCTTCAAGTACACTCACACTCATACACACACACGAACACACGTCATACTCGATGCTATACAAGCATACAATACATCAACAAAAACCATAACAACATATCCTCAAGAGGCAATCCTCACTACATCAGCATCTTCACCAAAAACAACAACATCACCGTGTTACAAGCAAAGCAACAAAGAGGAAACTCGATGGTCAGGTAGTAACACGGAAAACAACAACCTACACAATGGCAACTTCAACAACCGGTGGTGCCGCCGTGCTGGTGCCGACTACACCTTCGACGCCGGCTACCACAAGGATAACGAGATCATCACGAGAGTCGAGTTTTCCGGCAGCGGCCATTCTTAGTCCGGGTGGTGGTATAGACAAGGGGACAGGGGTTGTGTCTGGACTCTCTGTGAATGGATACCAAGAGCCACGCCGGCGGTGCGACCAGTGCCCTGGGGGCCAGCGGCGCACTCTATGCACCCATCACAACCTGGGGTACAGCCAGTCACAATCTCAGCAGCGCGAGCCCGAGTTTATCCTGTCCTCGTCGGTTGCAAGTGGAAGTGGAAGTGGAAGCGGCGGAAGCGGAAACGGAAGACTCAGCGCCGCGCTACAAGGACCATTAACAGGGACCTCAGCGGTACACAGCCATCTCCAACGACCCCGCAGGATCTCGAAGCTCAAGCACCGCTCCCTGACTGCCACCCTGGCGAACCTTAAGAATGCCGGCACCCTCAGCAACAATAACATTGGCCGCCCCCGAAGCAGCGGTTCTCCTGTCACTCTAGCCACCACCGAACACAACGCCAGCAACTCCGCTGCCGGCGACGACATGGAGCCGCCCGTGCTCTCCTTTTACGGCACCGAGCCCGTCCCCCTTCCCAGTCGCTTTGCCCAGATCAAGCGCAGTCTCGTCGCCGGCCATGAAAAGGAGCTTGAGGCTTCGTGGGCCCGTCTGATAGCGGCACTGCGCGACGAGGTTGAGAACATTGCACAGCGCGGTTCGTCAATCACTCCCAGCATCGACTTTACCGAGATTTCGAAACCCTCCAAAAAGGCAGACTTCGCCCGCGACCTCAAGTGCTACGGTCTTGGCGTCATCCGCGGCGTCGTGCCGCACGCCGATGCGCAAAAGGCCATAGACGAGACCGTCAAGTACCTCGAAACCAAGCACGACTTCAAAGATCCCACTCCCCAAGATCCGACATGCTTCGACTTCTTCTGGACGCCTGCCCAAGTGCGCACGCGCGCGCACCCTAAGGTGCTGCAAGCACAGCGCTTCGCCATGTCGCTCTGGGACAATGATGCCGACGATCGCATGGCCACCCGCTTCCCCATTGCCTACGCCGATCGTCTGCGCATTCACGGCGCCAACATCGGCGGAGTGGGCCCCGACGCCGCCGAGAAGAAGGCAAGCGAGAACCCTGCTGCCGCAGAGGCCCAGAAGGCTGCAATGGAGCTCCTTGGTGACTTCGCATCCTCTACCGTCATCGCCCAGGTCGACAACGGCAGTCTTGAGCGGTGGGAGTCGGACGGGTACGGTCGTGGAGGCACCTATGATGCCGTCTTCAAGGGGGGGTGGGAGAAGTATGACCCATGGGATCCCACCTACCGCGTCACCGCGACCCCGGATCTCTACAACGGCTACGGTGCCTGCAGCATCTTCCGCATGTACCAGGGCATCGTGGCTCTCAGCACCATCGACCCGGGCATGGTACGGCTGCTGCCCAGCCCCAAGCTAGCCACCGCCTACTTTCTCCTCCGTCCCTTCTTCTCGCCCAAGAATCCGCCTCCCGAGCGCCGCGAAGGTCCCGAGTGGGAAGCCTTCCTCGACGCATCCAACTGGTCCCTGGACGCCGAGCAAAGCACCATCATCCACGGCGCCGTTCCCGGCCACGCCCAGCGTCTCACCGAGCTCTGGCACCCGCACCTGCACCTCCGGCGCACGCTCACCACGCTGCCCACCCTGCAAACGGGCGATTA
Source organism: Neurospora sp. CHS-2018c (assembly GCA_009806235.1). Classification (NCBI taxonomy): domain Eukaryota; kingdom Fungi; phylum Ascomycota; class Sordariomycetes; order Sordariales; family Sordariaceae; genus Neurospora; species Neurospora sp. CHS-2018c. Next base: position 1,230,881 of record RAPC01000002.1, read on the forward strand.
CATCGTCTGGCACCCGGACCTGGCGTACCACATCACCTCGAACCCCAACACCATGGCGAGCCGCGCGCCCACACCACCTCCAAGAACCGAGGATGACGACGACGAAACACCCGTCTCCAAGCCGGTGTCGATCCTCGTCTACGTCCCTGCCGCCCCCCTCACCCAGACCAACGCTCTGTACTTGGCCCGCCAGCGCAAGACCTTCCAGCGCGGACACCCCGGTCCTGACTTCGATTCTACGGGAAGCGGTCTAGGCAGCGAGGCGTCGCACTCTGGAAGGCCGGGCGAGACGGAGATTGCCGAGGTCGGCGGCCCCGCGGGACTGCAGGCCATGGGTCTTGCTCCGTTTGACATTGCGCCCACGCCGACGAGCAATTCTAGCAATGACGGCGAAGTGGAGGATGATATGGATGTTGAGATGGAGGGTACTGCGACCAGCGGTGCTGCGGCCACTACCACCGATAAGTCCAGCAGCACGGCGGAGCAGATCATCAGCGGCGTGTCAAACACACCCGTCAGTCGGGCCGAGGCCGAAGTCGCTAGGATGGCGAATATCATTTTGTTCCCGGATCGTTACGACTTTTATATGGACACCAGGCGAAGCTCGGCGACTAAGAGGAAGAGGTCGTCGGATGTGAAAGATGAGGAGAAGGGGAAGGGGAAGAGGAAAGAGAAGTCACCACCATCCGCTGCCGTTGCGAGCAAGGAGGTGGCGGTGCCAGTCCAGGTGAAGCAGGAGAAGGAGCAGCGGGAGCAGCGGGGGCAGGATGTGGAGATGGAGAGGACAACGACTAGTGAGCAGGGTCAGGAGAAGGAGAGGAAAGGAAGTAGTGCTTGAGAGGGGACGTGAGGCTTTTGTTTGGATATCTTTTTGGTTACCTATTTGGTCATTCGGATGGTTCATGTTTCATCAAATTCTGTACATGGGAGCCAGCCAGCGGATGGAAAGTGCGTGCATGGAGCGATAGACGCGACTCATACCCCCATAGTCATACCCCCTTTTGTGTGTGTGCCTCTTGCTCTTTCAGTTCATCATGGTGATTGGAAGACTGGGGCTACCATTTTCATGTCATAGTTATTACCTATATATTCGTGTTACTTACTTACAACATGTGCTAGCTGTTCGCTGTTCATGTTCTGTTAGCTTCCTTCATCTGCTCGAGAACTTTTCCATTGATCATTTCCAAATGGCCTTTGAGACGCTCGCGAACATCAAAGTGTACATACAGCGTTCAGACGGGAGGGATGACTGACTCGCTCCCGTCGTGAACTGTGAAGATGTTCCCTGAGCTAGTATCTTTATGGTATCTCCTTGTGTTTATGAACATGGAGACGCTCAGGTATTTATAGGGATGCATACTTTATTCTTATGATGGGTCCTGCCTAGGCTCAAAAGAAGAAGCAATGAAGTTCGAAGACATGGGAAACAATGAAACATCCGAATGACATCTTGAGTCCACAAGAACACGAAACTCCTTGACGCATGAGGATCGCTGCATGTTCGAATCGTTATTGAGGGAGCTGATGCGTAAGTCTCACGTAAACAATACCGAAGACGCCTCAAGGAGTAAAGAATGAAAAGAGGGTGAGGGGCAAAGAGCATAGATGCATGCTAGCCTCAATGTTGACTGTTTCTATAACTGTGCGACCATGTTAACAGGCCCCCTCCTCAACTCCGCTCTTCACAAGAACTCTTCAACTTACCGTTGCGCCGAAATAGCTCGTGCAAATACTGTAATTTTATACTCCGTTCATGGAGTCGTGCGAAGACGAGTCTACATGGAAGTCAGTAATCTCCCTCGGCCATTTCCATCCTTCGCTGTACCCAACGCAGGGAGTCCCTGCTCGGCTGTGGAGAATGGACCATGTAAACACTACGTCCAGAATGTTATAACATCGAAGCCCGCATGGCTCAGTGGTAGAGCGCATCACTAGTAATGATGAGGTCGTCAGTTCGATTCTGGCTGTGGGCATTTACTTTTGTCTTTTTTTTCTTTTTCTCTCTGCTTATTTCGCGCGTTGTCTTTTCTCCTTTTTTGCCTTATTTCATTCAAGGTTCGATCGAGAGTTACGAAACAGGCGATGTCGGTTGAAGAGTTCTCCCTACAGCGAGGTTGGGAAGGGGGCATGAGATTGAGGTCGCACAGGTTAGGAGAGGAAGGAAGGTTTCCACTTCGTCAAGGGATATGGAGAGGTTGAGAAAGGGCACAAGTCAATTCACGAGTGTGGGACTCAATACTAAACAAAGATGCAATATGCTATTATTAGCAGTCCTGTAGTACTGCTACAAGACAAAGGACAGCTAAACTAGGAGATATTTGAGAGCAACGACTGAAGCCAGAAAAACGAACAATGCAAAAACAAAGGAGAAACCAGAAACAATACCAAAGTGAATGTCCCACGCTACCCACGGTCATGTACTCTTCAAAGAGGCATCTGGCTCTCGAAGTTGATGAAGTCCATCATGTCGATGTCTTGGTCGACCAGTTCTGAGAGCTGTTGATCCAGAAGCAAATCTGAATCGTTGAGACCCTCAGTAGTAGTAAAGTCAGGTAGGGGCACTTGCTCCACCTGAGCGGACTCGTCGACAGCGGGTTCGTTGACAGCGGGTTCGTTGACAGCGGGTTCGTTGACAGCGGGTTCGTTGACAACAGGCTCGCTAGCAGTGGTGTTCACACCAGGAGCTTCAAACTCCTGGAGTGCCTTTCCGATCTCATAATCAGAGATGTTGGCAAAGGGGTCTAAGTCAAGATCAGTAGCAAGACCGTTCTCGAAGCCAACCAGGGGCAACTGTAAGTCTGTATCTATGGAGGGGGCTACGCCAATGTCAGCAGTAAAGCCGTTTTCACAGCCGCCCAAGGGCAACTGGTAGTCGGTATCCATGGGCATGGGCATAGGGGTACTGACACTTGCCGGCATGGGAAGGTCCATGGAGGGCCAAGTGAAAGGCACTGAAACCTTGTACATACCAAATCTTTCATCATACACCCATTGGAGATCATAGACCCTGGGCACGTAGGGCTTAAGGAAGTCCTTGCGAACGTAGTGCTTGAGCGAGTCGGAAATCGAGGCGACGAAGGCGTTGTATTCGACAATGGCGAGCTGATAATCCAGACCTTTGTCGGTAGGATAGTAGGCGTCCCGCATGAGTTCGGAGGTCTGACAGAGCTTCAGGAAAGTCTCCAGCTCACGAGCCCGGCCGCTGAGGGTGGCTAGACGCTGGATGATATGCGGTGAGAGCTCCTTCGGGGGAGACTGGCTGGTGGCGTGAAGCTGTTGAGTACTCGACGAGGGGAAGGGAACCTGAATGTTGTAGGACGGGAGAGGCTGGGGCGCAACAGCCGCCTTGGTCTGAATCTGCTTGCCGTCAGTAGTCGAAAGGTTCGCGACGGACTTGACCTGCTTGCGTCTATTCCTAGGGGGCTTGCGTAAGAACTTGTAGTCAGGAAAGGCCTTACCGTGCATCTGCTTATCAATCTCAGCAAGAGCTTGGTACTTGGCTTTGACTGAGGGGGGTTCGAGAGACCAGCTGCGAGAAATAATAGTTGACAAGTTAAGCGATGCCTCTGGTAGGTCGTCGAAGTGCACCTCCCTCCATGCCTCGGCGCGGGAATGTGTGGCGGTAAGGTAAAGGATGAAGTTGTTGCAAGGGCGCTTCACCTTCCCAAGGCCCAACTCCTTGTGACGGAGCTCGACGGATCGACTCACATAGGCTTCCATATCCTGGAACGGGACATGGTCGAGGTCCGAATGTTCGCTAAAAGGCTTGGTGAGTAATTGCTCAAGGATGGGGTTGAAAACGCAAGTCTTGTTCCTACCCATTTTGATGACTGGTGGTGACTGATGGTGATCGTCTGAGTCGCTTTCTGGTGAGTCAGTGTGTTGATGTGGTCGTGATAGCGAGGTTGAGGCTGCTTGTTTGAGCTGATGATGTGGATCGAAACAACAACATGGTTACGCTGGATATCGTCGTCTATTTATGTCAAAATAGCTTCGTTTCTGGAACCGTGAACAAGATGCTTCTCCTGTAGACAGGCTCTGGACAGGACGACGAAATTGAGACGAGTTCGCGGAATACACAAGTCAAACAAAGACTTGAGCGAGGAAGAGGCTGAAAGAAACCGCAACAGAGCCATTGTCCCGCGGAAGAGTATCCGAGCCGGTAAGAAGACGGTTGCGACATGTCAAATGTGATGAAAACATGCTCAATGTTCACTTCTTTGGTGTTTTGTCTGGCAAACAGAAGACATGTGAACTGATGAAGTGGAATTAAAGTTGAACACCTGGGGAATTCCAGTGATGTCAGTCCCATGTTTCATAGCGCACAGCCTGGACCGGGCCGTGGAGCAGCAGTGACAGATGGGTGGGACTTCGGCGGGTTGGGTGGGGTGCCGTTTGTGACTCTGTCTTCAGGGGCTGTGATTGGCTGCAGAGCTTTCTTATCAGCTTATCGGCAGCTGAGTCATCCAAAAATCTGGGTTTGAACGACTGGGAGGAGTCAGTGTGGTCCCCCACTCGCCCGCTGAAACTGGTGGTTGCAGGGCCTGAAAAAAAAATCGAAACCCTCTCTTTTCGTCTTCGTTTTGAGATCCGGCATCCAAAATTCGAAGTCGCGCATTCGCATTTTGGTTGTCGATAACCTCCATTACCAACACAATGGCTGCCGCTACCCTCGGAGAGGTGCCTACCAAGGCCTTCGATACCATCCTGACTTTGGATTTCGGGTGCGTTGTTCCTGCTGCTGATGTTGATGTCCTCGTCTGCGCCTTGCCTGCTGTTGTTACTACAACATGCAGCTTTGTGTGTGTATTATTATGTGTATATGTTCATCCTGTGCTAACATGCCGTTCCTTTTCTCACAACAGATCGCAGTACACTCATTTGTAGGTCACTTCTTTTCACACTCACTCATATGAGAGATGAGTTGCAGTACACTATTTAGTCCGGGCTCCGTACTTACAGCAAATTCGGCCATTCATGGTTGCCTCTTTGTTTACTTATGACCCCTGGACTGCCTTCACCTCTCAACACCCCCCCCTGCAACCCCCAAGTGTAAACAACAGACATACTGACACATGGCTTAAAGGATCACCCGTCGTCTGAGAGAGCTCAACATTCTCTCTGAGATGCTGCCATGCACTACTAAGATTGCCGATCTCGACTACAAGCCCAAGGGTGTCATTCTCTCCGGCGGCCCCTACTCCGTCTATGAGGACGGTGCTCCCCACGTCGACCCTGCCGTGTTCGAGCTTGGTATGGATCACCTCTGTCATGAAAGACTGCTCGTATTCTTGCTAACCTTCTACTTAGGTGTCCCCATTCTTGGCATCTGCTGTACGTGATATCTCATGATGATTCATGTCACCACTATCCACCTTCACCTCTCACCCCGGGCATCATTGACACTCAAACAGATGGCATGCAGGAGATCGCCTGGCGCGCCAGCCCCGAGAACGTCATCGCCGGCGTCCACCGCGAGTACGGCCACTCCAACCTGAAGGCTCTCAAGGGCGACGACGCCCACGTCGACCGCCTCTTCGCCGGCCTCGAGGACTCCATGCGCGTGTGGATGTCCCACGGCGACAAGCTCGGCGCTCTGCCCGAGGGTTTCCACACCGTCGCCGTGTCCGACAACTCCGAGTACGCGGCCATCGCTCACAAGACCAAGCCCATCTACGGTCTTCAGTTCCACCCCGAAGTCACCCACTCGCAGAACGGCACGCAGCTGCTCAAGAACTTCGCCGTCGACATCTGCGGCTGCGCCCAGAACTGGACCATGGCGCGCTTCCTCGACCAAGAAATCGCCCGCATCCGCGACCTCGTCGGGCCCGAGGGCCAAGTCCTCGGCGCCGTCTCCGGCGGCGTCGACTCCACCGTCGCCGCCAAGCTGATGAAGGAGGCCATCGGCGACCGCTTCTGGGCGGTGCTCGTCAACAACGGCGTCATGCGCCTGGACGAGTGCGAGCAGGTCGAGCGCGACCTGAAGCAGCACCTGGGCATCAACCTGACCGTCATCGACGCCTCCAAGGACTTCCTCGACGGTCTCAAGGGCCTCCACGACCCCGAGCAGAAGCGCAAGTTCATCGGCGGCAAGTTCATCGACGTGTTCGAGGCCGAAGCCGCAAAAATCGAGGAGGCCGCCGAGAAGTCCGGCAAGGGCACCAAGATCGGCTTCTTCCTCCAGGGCACTTTGTACCCCGATGTCATCGAGTCGCTCTCCTTCAAGGGCCCCTCCGCTACCATCAAGACCCACCACAACGTCGGCGGCCTGCCCGAGCGCATGACCAACGGCCAGGGTCTGCAACTCATCGAGCCCCTCCGCTCGCTCTACAAGGACGAAGTCCGCGAGCTCGGACGTACCTTGGGAATCCACGAGGAGCTCGTCATGCGCCACCCCTTCCCCGGCCCCGGTATTGCTGTCCGCATCCTCGGCGAGGTCACGGAGGAGAAGGTGCGCATTGGCCGCCAGGCTGATCACATTTTCATTTCCGAGATCCGCAAGGCTGGTCTGTACGACCAGATCTCGCAGGCGTATGCGGCTGTTGATCCTAGCCGTGCTGTGGGTGTCATGGGCGACAAGCGCGTTTATGGTTACATTATCATTCTGAGGGCTGTTACCACTACGGACTTCATGACTGCTGAGGCTTTCAACTTCCCTTGGGAGTTCCTCCAGCGTGTCATGAACAGGATTGTGAACGAGGTTAATGGTGTGTGCAGAGTCACTTATGACATTACTAGCAAGCCTCCTGGTACTATTGAGCTTGAGTAAACGACTGGGTTGTTTAGCTTGGTTGGTTCAGGAAAGGGAGGGTTGGAAAAGTGACGAAAACAGTCTGGAACTGGACTGGAGGGAATGAAGATACCACAAGTAAAAGATGGGGAATGAAATGGATTTCACGTGTTCATGCCATGTGTTGTGTGCCATCTGCTGGGTGATGTAATGATTTGACAGTGATCTTGGAGATCTTAAGGTAGGTATGTTCTTGTTTATGATCGTCACCACTTAGGTTCTGTACAAGCCAGCTCTACTCCCTACACCAAGGTACCCAGTGGTATCATAACCAAACTCTCACATAAACCTTATAGGTAATCAGCAAAAATATCATCAAGCAGGTAAACCACACCCATCGGTATAAAATAACACCCAAAACTCCAAACGCCTCTTAAAACAATATCAAATCTCTTCCCAAACCATACCTCTATCAATCCTCTCACCAATTATCATCAATATAAAAATCCTCATCATCATCCCCCAACTCCTCAATCCTCAAACTCCCATCAATCACATCTCCCCCTCCCTGACCCTGCACCTCCACCTTTATCTCTTCTACACCCCCCTCATTCCCCTCCTCCCCATATAAATCCTCATCCTCATCCACCTCCTGCACATCCGACAACCACGGCGCCTTTGCCACCTTTTGCCGTGGCTTTTCCACCCTCGGTTTTGGGCGCTGCTTTGAACTTACAGGCTTCCTCACGGGCCGCAGCTTTTCGGGTGGTGTGCTTCCAGGGCTACTATCTGTAGAGGTAAGGGACCCAAATGAAAATCCTGAGCTTCCGCTTCCCAACGCCAGTGCCATGGGGTTAATATTCACATTGTCCTTCTCTAGGCCTTTCTTTATAGTGTCTGCCGTAACCACTGGCATCCCCATCCTCGAGTTGGAATTCGCCCTCCTCCTCCCGATTCTTGTAGGGGATTTCGCTCCGGATCCGGAACCAGCACGGGGGCGACCGCTAGATCCAGAGCCAAAGCCAGAGCTAGAGCCAGGACTTGGGCCGGAGCTAGAGCCAGGACTTGGACGAGAAGGACCGCGTGGTTGCGGATTGAAGCTTGGATTGAGCGTGTTGCCCTTGGGGGCGGTGTTGGGCTTGGACCCGACGTTCGGGTTAAAGTTGCTGTGTCTTGTAGCAGTGTTGGGGTCGAATCTCTGCATGGGCTTGACTGGCTGTTTACCTGGCGTGGTGGGCTTTTTGAAGCTGACGTTGGAGCCGACATTGGAGGCAAGGTTAGAGCTGGAGCCAAGGATCGATGCGATGTTCGAGCTGGGGCCGACGTTGGAACTGGAGCCAAGGTTGGAGCCAGAAGTAAGGTTGGAGGCGGAGCTGACGCTAGAGCTGGAGCCGACGTTAGATCTCGTCATTGGTTTAGCTGGTTTGATAGGCCTCCTGAGGTCGAGTCTGGGTGCAGCAGGTGCGGCAGTGGGAGCCGTGGAACTAGAAGCGAAAGCTGTGGAACTAGAAGGGGCATTGGAAGTCGAAGTGGAAGTGAAACTAAAAGAGGGAGCTGTACGCTTCGGATCGAGCCTAGTTGTGTCCGTGGGAGGTGGAGGTCCAAAAGGGTCATCACCTGCGGGAATGTTCGATTTGGGAGGTGTGGCGGGCCGAAGCTTGAGAGTGGGAGGTGGAGGTCTAGCAAGTACCAGAGCCATGGGATTTTCGTCAATGACATTTTCGGTTTCGAGTTGAGAGCGTCTGGTTTCCTCGCGCATGCGGCTAGGAGTCGTGGGGCCTGGAGGTCTAGTTCTCGAGAGGGATGTGCGACGTGGCCGTCCTCCGGGTGCAGCTGTTGAACTTGAACCGGCACGAGAGACGGAGCGTTGACGAGCACTGGAGCCAGGACGGGAAGCAGAACCAGCACGAGACCTTCCTCGGGGGCGTTCTTGTTTCTCTTTTTCTGCGTCGAGTTTATCTTTTTCGAATTTCTCCCTATTCTTCCGCCGTATCTCTTCCATCTGCCTGGCCGCCTTATCAGCGGCAGTTTCTTCTCCTTTTTCCTTGGCCTCGCGCTGCTCCCTTCTGGGCGGCTCCCGTTCGCGCAGCTTCTCCTCCGGCTTCTGCGTCCTGCTCTCCGCCTTCATCTTTTCGAGGTCCTTCTCCGCTTGCTTTTCCCCTGTAAGGACAATTTGAGGTTTCCTTGGACTTATAAATAAATCCTTATAGTTCTCAATATCCGTCAGATCTCGCACCTTCAGCTTCGCCTCTTCCATGTATCTCTCGCGTTCCCGTCGTACTTCAGTCTCTTGATCTGCTCCCATGTCCATATCTCCATCTGCGTCCATGTCTATATCCGGGCCCATATCCATCGGAACAGTCCCGTCTGGCGGTGGTCCGGGAGCAAACGGGTTTACGCTCATCATACCCATGTCGGGCTCATCCAGATCCATCGCATTCGGCGACATGGACCTCGGCTGCCCCGTCATCTCCACCTCCATGGTATCCTGCTTAGACCAGAACTGCTCCCTAAAATACCTTGCTTCCCACTCTCTATGGTGAGCCAACACCCTATCCTGCTGCTCCAACTGCTCCTTCACTCTCCGCTCCGCCTCCTTCGTTTCCAACTCAACCCTCTTCACCTCCTCCCTTCGCTGATGCTCTTCCTCCAACAGCTGCACCAGCTGCGCATTACTCCACTTCTTCTCCTTCCCCAGACCCTGGCACTGGCCTGCTTGTGAACATGCCGACATTGACAATTTCGCCCACTGCGCAAGATCCGCCAGCAGGGTCGGGTCATACCGACCGAGCATCATCTCGAGGGTATAGATAATCCCCGGGTGCACACCGCTGTGCCTAGGGGCGGTGATATCCTTGGTCCACTTGTAATGGCCCTTTTCCAGCTCGTCGAGCAGTTGAGCGGCGCTTTTACCTGCTTTGTTCTCGACCTTCATCTCGTAGGAGTAAAACTCCAGGAGGAGGCGGAAGTCGTAGCGGGTGAGTAAGGTCACCACGGCGGCAATGTCGGCTGTTAGGCCGAGGAGGCTACGGATGGCGAGAGCGGGGTTCTTGGCTTGTTCGAATTGCTGGTTGCCTAGTTCGAGAGCGTCTAGGATCTGGTGGACTGGTTTCACGATGTTCTCGGGCTGTATGAGCCAGGCGTAGAAGCTGTCGAGCAGTTGGCGGTCGTAGTGGGGAAAGTATGTGTACAGCTTGGTTAGATCGGGCGGTGGCCGAGAGGATAGGGCGGTGAGGCCAAATGGGCCCCGAGTAGTTAGAGCTGTTGACATGGACTGGCCTTGGGGTGTCTCTAGTTGTTCCCATTCGCCGCAGAAAGCTTCAAAAGCCTTGCCTACTGGAGGGATGACGACCGGACAATTGGGATTTGGAGGTCTAAACGGTCGAGGGACACTTGGGCTCGGTAGTCTCTGGATTCTTTTTTCTGGTTAAGCAGTGTTATCAGTTGTAGTCGCGAACGTGGGAGGGGTAGGTTGGGGATACATACCGAGGAATGTATTTCACGGGAGTAGTGGGCTTAGGTGCAGGTGTGGGAGTAGTGGGCTTGGGTGCAGGCGTTGGCGTTGGCGTTACAGGCTTCGTCGCTTCCGCATTCTCCGTCTGACTCGCCGTCTTTTCAACCTTTACATGCTTGGGACTCGGCGGTTTAGGGTCATCATCGTCATCGATAACAATGGCTTCTCTTTTGCGCTTTGGCTTTGCTGGCGCTGGTAAACAGGGGGGATCATACCCAACCACTCTGTAGATATGACTTTCCGTAACTGAATCTTGATAGCGACCTCGAGGTAGCGATAGTGAAGATGGAATGGAGTTCAATGGTGCCCGCCAGTGGTGGTACAAGCCGTCAACTGGCCTGTTGTGTTCTGCTGTCTGGAGCTTGTACATCTTTGTGGCCGCCAGCGTGAGGCGTGGTAGACGGAACTCGTACGATAAATAGTCGTTCGGAAGCATGGGTCGGTAGTGATCTTCACCCTAATGTTGGTCACAGCAGTGTTAGCTTGCTCAAAGGACACAAACTCTGGGGGTAATATAGAGGTGTAAGTAGACGTACCGCATAGCAAAGAAATACGTGTCGACTGTTGTAGGCTCCGAAAGTCTTCATGTCGTAGACCTTGTTAACGTACTCAACGTTCTCGTTCGAGCTGTACTTGTAAAGCACGAGAAAAACATTGTAGAGATCAGCGGTCAAATAGCACGGGTCGTGGTTCACCCAGCAGCCCGGGATGTGCAGTGCCTCCCAGAGGTTGAATGCTCCTGATTTCCGTGTATATGGGTATTTGCCTTTCATGCCCACTCCGTTCGAGTGAGACCTGAACTTTGTGTCCATCATTTTCTTATAGAAATCGTAGCGAGGGTGATGAGGGTTGTCGAGGATGCTCTCGAGATACCAGAGGTGTTCCGCCTTGACGAGTAACCAGAAGTTGGCACTGCCGTAAATAAGGAGCGCAATAGAAGCCCAGTAACAGTGCCCATCTTCCAATACTTTGCCATCCCTGTCCTCTGACTTCCAGTCGTTCGGATGCATCACAAAGACAACTTTTTCGACCATGGGAAAGCCCTTGTAGAGGAGAGCGGGAGCTGCATCGTTCAAGTGTTTATGATGCCGCCTGTGGTTTTTGAAAAATCCCGACCAATCGAAGTCTCCGAGCATTGTTGCCAGGTCTGGATCGGCAACTGGATTCGTAGGATCTGACTTGGAGTAGCGGTCGACAAAATTCGTAGTTGCAGCTAGCTTGTACCTGCCAAAGTGATCATCGATGGAGTCTCTATATCCCAGTTGCTTTCTGATAGCTGTAAAGTCGTGGGGTGATGTACGTCTAAGTTTCTTGAGCAAAGTATCATCTGAATCGCTGAGACCTATAACACTCGAGTTTTCCGGCTTATCTTCGCCCCTAGGAACAGCAGCGGTCTTCTTAAACGGAAGCGGCTTGACTTTAACCTTCCCCTCCTCCTCCTCCTCATCGTCGTCACCAATAGTTGTAATCTCGGGCTCCTTAACAGCCTCCGGGCGCTCCCATATCTCGACCGTCACAACCGGGGCAGCAGCGTCTTTCGGATCAACAATCGGTTTTTCCCGTCTGATCGTTTCGAGTTCGTCGTAGTAGATGATTTTCGGAAGTTCTCTGCGATAATGTTCATTTGCCGGTTTGTAATATAATTCCTCTATCTTCTTGGGGCCCATCTTCTTGACGTTGGCAGCGGACGACCGGGACGTGGCAGGTCTGGGCGCGCCGGAGCCGGACTGCGACTCTTCAGCGGACTGTTTTGGTGGCATGATTCGGATTGCGCCTGGCGAGGTTGATCCGTAGAGGTATGTTACAGGAATTGGAAGCAAAAGTTCGGAAAGGCATTTCCACTCAGGCAGGCTGTTCACAGAACATGGTGTGGTCGCAATGTGTTGTTCATAAGTATCGGAAGATGACTGGAGCGAGCGACGGCTCCCTCTCGTTGTTCACTACCACATCGTTCTGGTGGATGGGTTCCATTGTTGGACTAAATCCATGACGAACAAAGATGGAGGCCATTGGGATGGACGTGGAGGTGAAGGTGGGTGGCTGTTGTTCAATGGGCGCGCCTGGCCTCTCTTCCGGATTTGGCATGTCGGTGGCTGGACGTGTCGCCGAGTACAATGGAAGGGGTGAAACAAAGTGAGCGAGGAGATGTTAAAGGCATTCTTTATTTCACGCTTGGTCGACAAAAGTGAGGGAGTTCAACAAAGGCGAGTGGATGTCGAGGTGGTAAGAATTAGATGGACAAGGACGGGAGTTGGCGCCTCGGAGAAGAAGAATGGATGACAGGTGGGGGCTCGAGTCGGGTCTGCGGACAGCGGCAGGCATGTGGAGTATGGTCAGTATTCACGCATATGATTGGTTCAAAGCTGCATCAAATCGCCCAAAAGGGAAAGTGCATGCTTGATACCACCCATGCTGTACACCTCAGGTACTTGGCGGCTTCTGGGCGCCAACTCAAGTCTTCCTTTGCCTCCTACATTCCATGTAGGGAAAGCCGAACTTCTGGGACAGTCCTTTAACATGGGACATAATCTTGGCATTTCGCTCGAAAAGATGTTAGTGCACACGTAAAACATCAACAGCAGTCCAGAAAATGCATACTACAACCCCATTGCACGCCTCAAATGACAGACAGAAAACATCATACTTCGCTGAACACCCCTGTGAACCTCCCCGGCACGCATCTCTTCAAACGACCGGGCCCTTGCCCTCGTGCATAAAGTCCAGGTGTTTCTGTAATCGTTCGGCGTTTGGAAACGGGAAATCCGTGCATCCTCTGAAAGGACAAAGAGAGCAGCCCTCGGGTATGTCCTTATCCTGCTTATTATGCTCACTGGTAATGTGCCGCTCCATTCCGAATTTCCCTATGCAGGGCTCCCCACAATATTCGAAAGGACACAGAACCACCTCTGCCACCTCTGCGTCAGACATATTGTGTTCAATTTTCAGATGCAGTCGTACCGCTTCCACGTGGTGGGGAATGATAATTGTCTCACAGCCTTGGCCCTGGCGGAAAGTCAGCCAACAAGGCACCCCAATTGGTGAGTTACGTCTTTCTGTCCGAGGGCTGGCCGGACATAGCCATGCTATATGCGCGGATCGTTGCTCATTTGTAGAAAACGCTACGGCACAGGCTGGGCATTTGAACCCGGTAGACGCAGAGTTGGGCTGCTCAGGCGGGTTTTTCGGGCCCTCGTGTCCTCCATGTCCACCAGATACAAGTCTTTCATCTTCTTCTCCATCATGATGTGTCATATTTGACGACCATTCATTGAATCTCGTGCCGCTTGAAGAGCCGGGAAGCTTGTCCGAATTGGCGGGCTGTGATTCGGAGGCCATTGCTTCTTGTTGAGTGATGGTTTTGTTTTTCTCGTGGCTCTTCATGTGTCTTCTTAGCTCCTCCAAAGACCTATTTGCCTTATAGCAATCATCGAATGAGCACAAATAGCCCAATTCTGACACCCATAGAGGGTCGCAATCAATAGGTAATCTGTAAAGGGATTCGTGCCGAAAAACCATGTGTGCCACTACTTTATCCCTTGGTTGTGGATCTTGGATTTCTGTACAGCCCTCTTCCGGACACGCCCAGGAAGCAGATGCGCCAAGTGACATCTGGGGAAAGTGAGTCCGTTTGTGTTTCCCTAGGCCTTTCGTTCCCTTGAAAAGATCGTTGCACCAGCGGCATCCAAGTAGTAGATTGCTCAAAGATATGGGTTCATTCTCTTGACCGGCGTGCATCGCCTGCATATGATTCCGCACATGGACGATACATCCGTAGGCTGCATCACAGCTCCTACATTTCCAGCTCGTATGTCTTGATAGCGAACGCATAACCATATACTCTGTCTTGCATCTTCCACAATACCAGGATCTAGGAACATTGGTAAGATCCAAGCCGACATTTGTATCTCCGGTTCGGTGTCCTTGAGTAGAGGTATCCTGTTCCGCGGTGTCGGCTCTTTCTTCAGGCCTAGAAGCCTCGTCGTCGTGTTGGCCTTCCACATCGGATGACTCCATAGGCAAGCCTTCTCCAGCAGTTTCACCATTGCTTGGGAAGTTGAGTTGACCTTCCTAGGCCATCTCGTTCTGCACCTGGCCATGAACATCATTTCCTGCCATGTGTCTTTCCTGGGAGTCGTCATGTTTTGATTCCAGAGCATGGTGACGCTCGTTACCGTAAGAGGCATCGTATCCTTGGTTTCCGTACAATAGGCCCGTCCCCCCCGCCGTCTGTGCCAAAGGCTGCTGGTATTTGAAGCTCGGATGCTGTCCCGTATTGACGTGTTGCTGTTGCCCTTGGAACATTGCAGGAGATGCGAACGGACTGGAATCCAGCCACTGTGACTGAGGGACGTAATTGCCAGGCGGTACCTGCTGATGATGAAAGTGTAGGTTCTGGCCATCCCCCGCAATTTGTCCAGTACCCATTCCTCCTTCAGCCACTGGGTCATGGATGTCCCCGAATCCGACACCTGGTTGAGCCAGTGACTGGTGAGCTGCCTGGGAGGCGCCATTCATAGGAAAAAAGCTGTTGCTGGGAGAAGTCTCAACCAGGTTGCCCATTGCCGTGCCATTGAATGACATATCGGAATGATACTGGTTCGGAAAAGTCGAAGACGTATTGGCTGTCGGTTGCATGTGGGCGCATGGTTGACTCGGGGTATCACCAAATGACCAACTGGTCGGATCATGATAAGTGGTTGTTGAGGGCTCTCCAAGGCCTAGGGAGCTCGGATCCTGGTAGTTGTAGTTTGTGAAGAATGGCGCCACGTTCTGCTCATCTCCGTTCCCTTGCTGCTGGCCGGATGAAGACCCTGCTGGGTCATGGTTCCGATACTCAGACATCTCGCGTGGGTAGCAGTTGACAGCTGTCAAGAAAAGTCGAACAAGTGGGATCAAAGATAAATGTACGGTAGAACGGCTATGGTGTGGGATATGGCCTGTTGATGAAATTGAGAACCTGAGAAGAATAGTGATGATGATAAGTCAGTTGGGAACCTGGAACATTGCCTCGGGGAGTTGTACTTATATACCGCGCATGACAGGAGCAGATCCCCCGAAAAATCACGTCATGAGCAAGTTCTCTCCTTCCATCATTAGCATCTTATCGTGTCCACGGGTGTCTCCTGCCGTACTGGTTAGGTAATGTGACTTCAAACAGAAAGCGAAGGGAGAAGCGGGGGCATGATTGAGAATTACATGCTCACCGCAGTAACCAGTTGCTTGGTGATACTTGACTTGTATCTAGTAGCTCCTTCTTGTGTCCAAGAACACATCATGTCTTCAATAACAATCCGACCACAGACATAGGTACCCGAAAGAGTCATAAGAAACCGAGGAAACGGGAAAGTGTTTTGCATGCAGTACACTGGTGGGCTAGTATGCCTGCGTTGGACTTGAAAGTAGTAGCTGCTGTCTTTGGAACGTCCAGAACAGAGGTAACAGAGGCAGGTACATAGAATGATCACATTCCCTGGGAACAAAGGTAAAGATTTGGTAAAGGTCTTGTTTGGGTGCCAGTAGTATAAAAATAAGGTATCTGGGCTCAACAGGGTGGAAGAAAAAGATCTACCGTATGAGGATTACGCTCCTCAAACAACCGCCATGTGAATCTGCATTCCCTGGTCGGTCTTCCAGACAACCGCCGTCTCCGGTGCCACAAAGAAGATGGACCCCTCCTTCAAGTCAAATGTCTTGCCATCGGCCAACATGGTCCCTTCGCCACTTGTAACAATCAACACGCCAGGCCCATCGCTCGGCGCAATCTCATCGCTCTCCCCAGCTCCTAGGTCAGCCTTGAGCATATCAAACTCGCTCATGGGCGGCTTATACACCACTGTGTGCCCCTCCTTGCTCTTCTCGCTCTTCTTGCTCGGCAGCAGCATGTCCGCCGCGGTATGCGCTTGGAACGTTAGCGTCTCGGAGAACAAGTCGTAGCTGTTGCGGTCGGCGGGAGGACAGAACCCGGCGTTGAGCACATTGTTGCTGCGGGCCATGCACTCGACAATGTCACCCGACAAGTAAGCGTGGATACCATCGGCGGGGATGTAAATGGAGTCGCCAGCCTGGAGCACCATAAAGTTCATACAGAGGAGGGCGACGAGAGTTCCAGGATCCTTGGGGCCGTACTGATCCTGTAGACGAGGAATCAGATCGGGGATGTAGTCATTCTTGGGCCCGAGATCTTCCTTGGGGGTCTTGAGGAGGGACTGGGCAATGTTTTCGACGGTGCCCTTTTCGGCCTTGAGCAGACTTCGGGTAATCTCACGGAGGGTGGCGTCGGTCCAGGTGTCGGTGGTCCTTGCGGGAACAAACTGGCGGAGGAAGGAAAGCTGGAAGAGAGGCACAATGTCGGAGAGAGGCTTCCATCCGGCAAAGACTTCGAACTTGGACAGAGCCACGGCAATTTCGGGCTTATGATTGGGATCGGTAAAGTTTTCGGGGTCCTTCTTGTGGAGCTTTGTCGCGAGCTCCTTGTTGGGGTGGATTTGGAGCGGGAGGGCTTTGGCGATGGAAAGGATCTGGAGGGGGTGGGAAGTCAGCATGAGCGGTCCAAACCATGGGTACGTTTACGATCCGAGTAGCATATTGAAACCATACCTTTGGCAAGTACGGGAGTTGGCCGTCAAGGTTCTCAATGACCTTCTTCCCCAGCAGCTGCTCCTTGTTCTTTTCGAGGATGTCTTTCAGGGGCTCTCCCGTATCGAACTTCTTTGCTGGGAAGTCGGGGTAGTCGCCGAACCACATTTCCGAGTAGAACTCATCATCTTTGATCTGGAAGCTTTTGTCGGTCTTTGCGCATAGTTGAGCGGCTAGCGACTGCTTTCCCTTTTTGCCCCAAGGGTAGTTGTTGCAGGAGCCTGTGAGCTGGAAGACGCGTTCGGGAGTGGTGACGGCCATTGTGTCGGTAGCGGTCTCGTAGGTGACGGTGCGGGTTAGATGGCGTTTTCAGCGAGAATGGCAGTATGAATTGGATGCAGCAAGTAAAGCTGTGGGCAAGTCGAGATGGGGATGCGTGGTGTTGTTAATGGCCAAAGGACAAATGTATGTCGTCACCACTTCTGCCAGCATCTGTAAGTGGGGCCAGGGGATTAGTCCTTAACAATTATATACTTGGCATCATCAGATGAACTGTAGCCGCTCGCGCTCAGCATTGGCGTTCATCCGATATAGGTACGTTGTGCAGAAACATTCATTCGGCCGGGCGCTCCATACGCTCCAACTGAACCATCCATCGTCAATTCGGAATTCCCCAAGTCAGCTCGTAAGGAGAACAAAACATCGTGTGCCGTATTGCCAATGTCAGTCTACGACTGGAAATTGTTAGCACGGGATGATGCCTTGTTGGCGGATGGTTCCTTGCAGCTGGCGGCCACTTGTTGCAGCGGCTTGGCATGACGTATAAGTGTTAGTACAGCCGATGCTTGTTTGCCCAACACTCTGCGCCGGGCAGGCAAGAGAGACGACAAACAAACTAGGGACTTCCTCTTTGAATCTCTAGAGGGCTTTAAATATAATTCCACGTGGATAGATGAGCCAGAAAACAAGTATTCCGGGTCGATGGAGAAGCCGTTGTGTTACGAAGCCGAATCGAAGTTGGCATTGCAGATCCGGAACCCTGGACTCTCCCAGCTTTGCACTAACATCGCCCAGCATCGTCACAGTGGCAGGTCCCCAATGGTTCCAAGCAGTGGTCCCCCAGCGGTCCCCTTTCTTGGCGCCATTGATGTCATAAGTGGAAGTCGACCCTTTCCCGTTCGGACGGGAGTCGTCCCGTCCCTTCCAGTCCAACCTTAGCACCGCTTCCAGACTCCCGTCGTCATGGCACCTGCACCTCTCTCTCGGAATGCTGGGATACCTGATGCCCCGCCCATTACTTGCATCCCATCCCATCCTATCCGGGCCCAATGTGTCTGGACTCTTCCATCAAACCACAAACCTGAAGGCTTTCCAAGCTTCCGACATCAGACGACTCCCACCTTAAGATTTCCAACTAAACCTCCCCTCCTTCCATTGATCATACCCGGTTCCGCGGTTACCATCGTTACCTCTGCTTTATTTAACCTGCAGATATAACAACGCCTTCAACGACTACCACAACAACCCTAGATGTGGTAACGAAACCCGTCATCATGCTGGACGAAAACTTGACTGAAAAGAGAGCCGATCCCCTCACCGGGGAGAAGGAAGAGAACCCCATCACCGGCGACACGGGTCCTGGTACAGGACTTAAGGACCTCCTGCCTCTGCCCGCCGAAAATGCCCAGGATATCCTACAGTCCAAGAAGGCCTTTGACAAGTCGGCAGGCGGTCTCGAAGATGGTCACACGCTTTCCCATGCGCTGGCCACCGAGGACCACAAGCTAAAGGGCGCCGCCCAGCTTGAGAGCGAAAAGGAGGTTCGCAACCTGGGCTGGAACGAACCCAAGCAGGAGATTGCTGCCCCTCTGGTCGGCGGTATCGACAATGAGGAGCTATGGCTGCTCGTCCGCCGCTTCAACAAGGCAAGTAAACCACGAAGCTACGGCCCATGTACCTACTATCTGGAAGTCAAGCCCATCTAACATGTACCACAGCAAATCATCCACACGAAGGCAGTGGTAACTCCCGTGCCCGGTGGCCTGGACCTCAACACGGCGGAGGAGGAAGAATTCTCCCCCGACAAGATGCGCGCTAACATCGAGCGTCTCTACACCACCGTCGTTGTTGGCATCCTCGCCGCCGTCAAGCACGTTGCCCGTCTTCGGTCTTGGCGCGAGAAGAAGCGAACGGCCTGGTTTGCCGGAGTCTACTTTGTCGCCTGGCTCTTTGACTTTATCATGCCTCTCATCACCGGCGTGATCATTGCGCTCATTGTCCATCCCCCCGCACGCGAGCTGCTCTTCCCGCCAGCACCCATCGCTCTTGTGGACTCCAACACTGGTGGCGTGCAAAAGCCGTGGGCTGGCACCCTCGGTAGCAATGACAGTGCTACGGGTGCCCCTGAGAATCACAAGGGTGAAGCGGTTGAGCAGGAAGCTGATAACTTGGTCAACGGACTCGCTGAGCTCGCTGTGAGCAGTGCGGCTGGTAAACACCCTGCGGGAGATGGTGAGTCCCCTGGAATCTTGTTTTTCTTTTTTCTTCGACAATCACACTGCTAACAATGGGAATGCAGTCCAAGACAAGACCAAGAAACCCATGGAGCTGGCCATGTGGGCCAAGCTCCGACCCTTCATGCAGGTAGTCGGTAACATCAGTGACAACTATGAGCGCCTCGCCAAGTACGTTGTCTCGAACCCTTCCTCACAAGCGCCTAGTATGACTGGGATAACTAACCAAACAACAGCGCCCTATCCCCCACCCCTCCCTTCCCAAAGGACACCCACCGCCTGCGTCTAGCCATCCTCGTAATCCCCCTCTTCGGCGCCTCCCTCTTCGTCACTTCCTACATGTTCGTCAAATCCCTCACCTTCTTCCTCGGCTTCGGCATGTTCGGCGACCCCGTCATCCGCCCCGGCATGGAATACCTCAACCGCGTCGTCCCCGACTGGCAAAAGCTCCTCGAGCTGCGCAACACCCTGCTCAAGGGTGTCCCCACCAACGCCCAGCTAACCCTCACCCTCCTACGCATCGGCGAAGCCAACAAAGCGCCCCTGCCCCCTCCCCCCCGCGTCGTCGAGCAACCGGTCCAAGACCCAGCCAACGGCCCGGCATCCCTCGACTCCGAAGCGCAAATGCGCGCTGAGGGAGCCGCTTACCCCCTTGAGGCTTCTCCTTCGGAGTTAGACGAAGCAGCGCACACCGATCCCAAGGATGGCCTGCGAGAAGCCGGCTTCGACGTCGACTCCCACTCCAAGAACAAGCAGACTAAGAAATCCAACAAGGTGCTGGGCTGGATCAAGAACGTCACCGCGGGTTTAGTCCACACGGGCGGAGCAACGGATCATGTGCGTGCAAAGCTGGGCGCGCACCACGCTAAGGACCGTCTCGGCGTCGTCCCCCCGAAAGACGAGATCCCCGTTTCGGGACCAGTCAAATTCGATTGTCGATTCGATGGCAAGAAGGGACATGTGTACATCTCTACCGCCGCTACTATCCCCTCTGTGGCGTTTGTTGCGGGTAAGGATGAGGGTACCACAATCATTGCGGGTAAAGAGAGGGAAGACCTAAAACCGGTGTGGACGGTGGCTGTGGCGGATATTACTGAGCTCAAAAAGGTGGGCGGGTATGGATGGAAGGCCAAGATTGTGGTTGATTGGAGTATGGAGAGGGAGGTGAAGGATGGACTTGAGATTGTTACTAGGGAGGGAAGAAGGTTCAAGGTTACGGCGGTTCCGTTGAGGGATGAGTTGTTTAATCGGTTGGTGGCGATGGGGGGGCAGAGGTGGGAGGCTTGGTAGTTTTTTTTTCTCGCCTATGTTCCTTATTCCCTTCTTTGAGTGAATGATTTACCGATAAATGGAATGGGAAAAAAAAATGAAAAGGAAAGGAAACAAAATAAGTGGTGAGAGGAAAGGGAAGAAGAGTTGTGGTCCTGTTTTCTTATTTTCTTTTTCGGTCCGTGTAGTAATAAAAACGATGCCTTTATGAGTAATGATTTTCGCATGCATCAAACAACCAATGAAATGGCAGCTTTGCACAGCTGCCCGGCTAGCTCAATCGGTAGAGCGTGAGACTCTTAATCTCAAGGTTGTGGGTTCGACCCCCACGTCGGGCTCAATTCCCGATGTCTCCTCTTGGAGGACAACATCTCCTTTTTGTTGTTTTTTCCTTCCCCTTTCGTCTCAGTATTTGTTTTTTTCTTTTTTTCTCGGGCTTTGTCTGTTTTTTTTTTCAAAGAGGCAATGGTTGCTGGTGTGATGGCGCGGCGTCAAGATTGGGCAAAATTTTTTCCTACCTTGAAGTGACGATGTCAGTCAGGGTTGATGGCTACCACTACGCTCGCTAGCCCGAATAAGGTAGTGAAGTAAACAACCCCTTTAATGCCTTCAAGGTACCATTGATAATCGGTTGTGAGGGCTCGACTGCCTCTATAAAGCCTTCGTTCGCACTTACATACATGTAAAACCCAGGTTGGAAATCCGGTACCACAAAATTTTAATTCCGCAAGGTGTTCATCAAATGCCACCCATCTATCTTTTCACTATAGCATGCACCGGTGTTGCTTGTCCTTACGGGGGTCCTGCAGTCTATTTACCACGCTCAAGCCAAGCCCGAATCTTGCAAATATGAACCATCAACCTTTTTGACCATGACATGTTTCCCCAAGAGTTTCAGCTCCAACTTACACTCCTGAAACCCGAGCAAGACCCTCAAACCCCTCAACACCAACCGGCACACCTATTCAGTGACTCACAGCGCACAACCTACCGGTCAAACTCGGTGCTTCTCGCATCGTTCCTAGACTTCTACCTCAGAGCCTGCAACCAAGTAGTCTAGAACGCCTTACTACCACCACTAGCACCACCACGAGGACCACCAGACCAAGCCCCCCCACCAGTCGGCCAAACAGGCCTCAACCCCTTATCCACACACTCCCAATACTCGCGATTGACAGCGTACTGAACCGCCGTCTCGATATTGTTACTATGGCAGAAGGCCGTGATAGCATTGATGTCTCTCGCCTTTTGTGTGGGACTGCGCGAAACCATGTCCAGGGCGCTGGGGGAGTAGAATTTGGCTTTTGTTGCTGTTGCTGTTGTTGCAGTGTTGGGGGTGGTGTTGGGGTAGTTGGGGGTGGTCATGCTCCGGGGAATGCCGCCGGTGGGAGGGATGTTGGTTGAGTTGATGGTGAGGTTTGTTGTGCTGTTGTTGCTGTGGTGGGTATGTTTGGTGTGGTGGTTGTTGCGGGTTTTGTTGGTAGAGGTAGAGGTAGAGGTAGAAGGGCGTTGAGTCTGACTCTGGCCACCGGCACCGGGACTGCGAGATTTGGATCGGGGTTGGCCGCGGGTGATCAGCTGGCGGAACCAAGATGTGCGTCTTTGGTGCGTCTGGGTAGTGGGTTGGCGGGCGCTGGTATCTCCGCTGTCTTTGCTTTCGTGGATCTTCTTAGGGGTTTGCTTCTGACTATCCTGTAGCAGCTCAGGTTTGTCGGTATAGACTGTGCGCACCCCATAACCCAGCTTCTGAACCCTCTTCTCCACCTTGTAGATGTCGCTCATCAAGATTCTTCTGCACCGTTTCGCGGGAATGACTTCCACGCCAAGGGAGGATAGATACCGTTGAAATGACAAATCAGGGTCAGGGTCGCTGGAAGCTGAATGTTCATCCTTGCTGCAGCTGCCACCGCCACCTTTGGCACCGTTCAAATCGTTGAACAAACGTGAAGGGTGCTCACCCGAGTCAACAACGTAAAGCGTCTCCAGATGGAGTACCTGGCGCAAGTGCACCGGGAGATTGGCTCTCGCCCAGATGGTCGATTGCGCTCGTTGGCGGCCGACTTCGAGAACCTGGAGGGCGCAGGTCAGGGGGTCGATGAGGTAATAAGGGAGTTTGGCCTTGTCGGAGATGTTGGGATTGGTGGCTCGCCAGTGAGTGGTAACGTCGCGGATCCAGTCCGATGTCGTGCGAGGCATTGTTAATTTGAATTGACGCTTGGACGGCGCGGACTCGGTGGCTGAGGTCGAGGAAGCTTGAGAAAAGACGGTAGAGGCTGTGCTAGTCAGGGTATCAAGACTGGACTCCGAAGGGGACGTGGAAGATGTCGGCGAACGGGCGATTGATGATGTCGACGAGGCCAATGACGAGGAGGAAGAGGATGCTAGAGATAGGTTACTAGATCCAAGCTCTCCCGGTTTCTGAACGATGTAGAGTTTGGGTGCTTCTTCTCCCTGTGATTGACACAGCTTGCTGACAACGCGAACATCACGATCCAAGGTATTTGGGGATGGTGGCGAAAAGAAAATGATGGAAGTAACGCAAGTGACGGGAGACTCAAAGTCTTTCTCTGAACTTGTGGTGCTCGTAGGGCTGACAGGAACATATGCCACGGTCCGCTCACTATGCTTGACCGGGATGTACTGGCCCTGGACAGTATCGGGAGTCGAAGGGGTTGTAGGCGTTGGTGAGTCTGTATGACCAGCTTCGCTCGCTTCTCCTTTCTTTTCCTCGAGCCCAACTTGCCTCTCTGACGCATCGCTGTCATCGTCTGTAGTTTCCTCGTCGATCTTATCCTTCGGGGAAAAGCAAAGACCTTCCACGAACTTCATATCATCGAATGGGCAACTCAGCCTGCTCCTCAAGCTCAGAGTCGGCTTCTGTAGATGTCCTTGAGTTTGGTTGTGCTTTGGGCTCAGGTCCGGCTTCTTTTGCTCCTCCTTCCTCACCACCTTCTTCTCCACCACCTTACTCTCCTCTCGCTCCTCCTCCCTCTTCTCCTCCCCAACCACCTCCCTCCTCCCCCACATCCTCTCCACCTCCTCCGAATTCACCACCCTCTCCGCCTGAAACCCCAGCATCCTCGCCATCTCCCTGCACCTCTCCTCATCGTCGCCAATCACCAAAGTCCCCGTCACCTCTTTCTCCTTCTCCCCCCCTTTACCCTCTCTTCCATTATACTTCCCCCCTTTACCCTCGTTCTGACCCTGTGCAGCAACACTCCTCAAAAGCGTCCACCTCCCCACCACCCTCTCGCTACAAATCGGCACTTTCAGTCCCAACACTCTAGTAATAGTATTCGCTACTTCCTGTTCTGAGGTGAACTCGTTGTCGAATCCATCATCTCCGTATCCCTGACCAAGCTCCAGGCCCGATCCCGACGACTCAGAAGGTTCCCAAACAATAACAAACGGTATACCAACCGCCTGCAACCTAGCAATCGTCTCGCCTGCCGACGGACGGGGAAGGAGGACTTGGTGCTGTCTCAACGGATTGGGATGCGATTTTGCTGGGTTGATGTTGGAGGTAGAAGCGGAATCGGAGCCGGAGCTAGTATAGCCCGAGATAGAGCTGCTGTCGGAGACGGAGATGGGGGACCAAGTTGCGTCGCTATTACTGTTGGCGCTGTTACTGTTGGTACTGATGCTAGAGGGGCTTCCAGTGCTCCTGGGACGGTAAACGAGGGTTGAGACGTGGAAGATGAATGCTGTTGTAGTCTGGGCCTGTTTCTGTGTCTGTGCCGGTGTCTGTGTCTGAGGTCGTGTCTGGGTCTGGGGTTGTGTCTGATATCGTGAAGAAGGGATAGGGATAGTAGTGCTCGTGGACATGGCATGACTGTCGGCGCCAGAGATAGTGATGATGGGGGTTGAGCTGGTCATGGTTATGACTTTAGTTGTGATCGCGGACCTGCCGCCTGCCTCCTTTCGCCTGCCTCCTGTCGTCTGTCGCCTGCCAACTGCGAGACTGGGCCCGTAGCCCCGTGGAGTAGTGAGAGAGTTGAGGTGATCGATTTGGGGTTTGAGACTGACGGGCGATCGAGTAGCTGAGGCGGGCTGCGATGGTCGGAGGATCCTGCTTTCGCTGCTGAAATGATAGAGGATGGGTCGCGAATGCCTAGGGGTAGCTATAAGTATTCGCCTGTCGATCAGCGTCGCGATTCTATCGACAAAGTAATTGAGTCGAGCAATTGAACACTCGAATTGCTCAATGACGCGGATGAAGAAGTCGAGTAGTGCAGGTTAGTTTGGAGTCTGTCTCTCCCCAGTGTGGGAAATTAAAAAGGCTGAAACCTGCCACAGTCAGTCCTGACCGCCCACAATGCTCAGGCATCCATCGTAACTTCCACGTTGGAACAGTGCGTCATTCACTCGAAGCGGAAACTCGAAGCGGTCGGGGACGAGACGAAATATTTCAGACGAAAAGATGGGACGAACGAAGTTATTCCTTAAGCCGCTGAAACTTGTCTCGCGGCCAAGCCCGGGCTGACAAAAAATCAACATGAAACTTCCACATTCCAGTAAACAAACCTACCTGCTACACCAGGGTGCATAACGCAAACACCAGAATTTACCTACCTATCATACATTGCTACACTTGATAATCAAACTTTAGTACCCATTAGCCTTCAACCAGCTCTTAACAACCTCGGCATCCCTAATCTTGTACGACGCCCGTCCCCTAATCTTATCCTTGACCTGCTCCAACGTCCTGTCGAAGCCCTTGGTGCTAACCTTGCTGAAGAAGTCCTCGATCTCCTTGAGCGTCTCGAGATCCGCAAACTTGGGCAAGCTGACGTTGACCATGCGGTCGACAAGGATGGGGTTACCGCCGAGCTTGGCGTTGAACTTGTCCCAGTTGTCGCGGAGGTAAGCCCAGAGGAGAGGGCGGGCGATACGGTTGCCGGCCAAGTTGCCAGCCAGAATGTGCATGTCGGCGCCGGGAACCGAGTCTCTGGGGTGAGCGGGAGGCGCAGAGTCGAAGAGGAAGGGAAGGAGGACATCCTTGATGAGGGCCTCGTCGGTGACCTGGCCGAGGGCCTGGAGGCAAACCTCCTTGCCGTCGATGGCGGGGGTGGTGAACCACTCGTGCTTGATCGCAGCAACGGCGTTGGCGGGGTCCTTCTTGATGGCAGCACGGTAGACGGGAAGACGGAGATCCGCAGGAATGGGAGCACCAGTAGGGTTGGCGCGCCAGTCATTCCAGCGCTTGAAGGCTTCATTAATGACCTCCTCGTGCGAGTTGGCGACAGCAGTGAGGAGAAGGCGCTTGCGGAGAAGAGGAATGTTGTAGTTCTCGCCCTCCTTGGGTTCCCAGCCGACCTCCTTGAGAGCCTTGTCGATAAGCTCCAGAGTGAACTTCTCGAGACCCTTCTTAACCTCCTCATCGTCGCCAAAGATGGACTTGAGAGTGTTGACCGAGTCCAAAGCCTGGCTAAGAACACGGTAGTGGGTCTCGTTCTTCAGACCCTGGACGAAAGACAACAAAGCGGCAGTGGTGGAGTTGCCAGCAAACGCAAGATCGGCCGCGGAACCAGTGATGAAGATCTTGTCTTCGGTAGTGAGATAGGCGAGCTGAGTGCCCAGAGTTTTGAGACGAGACTCGGGGTAGTTGACGCGGTAGAAGCCAGTGGCGTTGGCATTGAGCAGGTAGAAGTCTTGGCTGACGCCGTCAATGGTGGTCTCCTTGGTCTGGAAAGACAAAGGCTCAATATCCTGGGAGCCAACCTTGCCCTTGAGCGACAGGGGAATCCACCAGGTGGTCTTGTCATCCTCAGGCTTGACATCGCCGGTAGAGAGGAAGCGGGCCTGCTTGACGGTAATCTGATCCTGACCCTCGGTAGCGCTGACAACAGGGAAACCAATCTCCTCAATCCAGGGGCGCATAATGGTGTTGACATCGACACCAGAAGCCTCGCTCAAGGCGTTCCAGAGAGCCTCAGTCTTGGCATTGCCGTAAGCGTGGCGCTGAAGGTAGAGAGCAATACCCTTCATGAAAGTCTTGATACCAAGGTGGGAGGCCAACATGCGAATCATGGAGCAGCCCTTGAGGTAGCTGATCTTGTCGAAAATCTGGTTCACATCGAGAGCGTCGCGAACCTCGACCTGAATGGGGTGGGAGGCGCGAACAGAGTCAAGGAGGAAAGCCTGGTCCATGCCCTCGTTGATGAACTGCGGCCACACCTCCCAGTCGGGGTGGAGGTGATCGGTCGCAAGCCAACCAGCCCAGGTAGCGAAACCCTCGTTAAGCCAGAGCTCATCCCACCAGTCCATGGTGACAAGGTTACCGAACCACTGGTGGGCAAGTTCGTGGGCAACAACGTAGGCGATACGGTTGCGGAATCTGGCCTCGGAAAGCTTCTCGTCGAACAGAATAGCGGTCATGCGGTAAGTGACGAGACCCCAGTTCTCCATGGCGCCGTGGGTAAACTCATGGACAGCCAAGATATCGCTCTTGGGAAGAGGGTAGTCGATCTCGAACTGCTCCGAGAAGTAGTCGATGATCTTGGGGGCGTGCTCGAGTGCCCACCTGCCCTGCTCTTTGAGGCCGCGGGTAGTGTAGACACGGACGGGGAGCTTCTTGCCATTGTACTCGCGGTCGGTGAAGGCCTCGACGTACTCAAAGTCGCCAACAGCCCAGGCCAGAAGGTAGGTGCTCATGACAGGGCTGCGCTCGAAAGAGACGATCTTCTTGTTGGGGCCGGCGGGCTTGGTCTCCTTGACGGGCATGTTGGAGAGGGCGACCTGGTCCTCGGGGATCTCAATGGCGAAATCGAAGGTGGCCTTGAGGTTGGGCTCGTCGAAGCAGGGGAAGGCGCGGCGAGCATCGCACGACTCGAACTGGGTGCTGAGCATGTAGTGGAACTCGTCATCGCGAGGGACGCTGGCGGCCGCAGGAGCAGCGGGCTTGTACTGGGAGCGGTAGAAACCGGCCATGTCGTGGTTGAGCTCACCGGTGAACTCGAGGGTCAGGGAGACATTGTCGGCGACGGGGAGCTCCTCGGCGAAGGAGATGGTGGAGCGCTGGGCCTTGGTGTCCTCGGCGAACTGCTTCGACTCCCATGATTGCTGGCCGGCCGTCAACTTGGCGTTGAGGAGCTTGATTTCGAGGGTGTTGAGGACGATGTCCTTGGTGGGCTTGACGAGGTTACCGTCGATCCTGGATGGTGTCGCAAGTCAGATCGCGCCAGAGAAAAGGCTCCGGGAACTTATTTCTAAAGCGTACCTTACGGTGCCCTTGTAGGACCACGAGGCGAAGTCGAGATCGCGGATCTCGAGATCATAGTGGGTGGGCTTGAAGTTGTCGGGGAGGATGTCGCGGTCCGTCATGTTTTCTCGGCGTTTGGCTCTGGCGTGGGCAGAGCAGTAGCGGGATCCAAGAACAAGAAACGGGGGAGGAACAGCAGAAGTCTGAAGCTTGGGGCGATGACGAGTAGTTGTAGATCTTGTGGATGTCCTGGGCGAAGAAGAAGAGGGGACCGACGGCGACGACGAGATAGAGTGGAACCGGGAGACCTGCTGAGTGACAGAAGATGGACGAATGACGAAAGAAGCCGCTGTAGACGAGGAAGAGGAGGAGGACGCTAGCAGCGGGCGGGAAGCTGCACTGCGGGTACAGCTTGGCCGAGCAGCAATCGCTTGGATGCGGGGTGATTTGAGGGATGTTGTTGATAGAGTCCTCCAAGAAGAAGAGAGAGTCTTCCACCTGCCAATGGCAACTGCATTGGTCTTTGTTCTCACCGCCGCCAAATGCATCTTGTCAATCCAATAACCAATTCCTCAACAAATGATCATAAACACGCTGAAGAGAAGCTCAGTCTGCTTCCGTCCAATTGCTGTCCAACAGGGGCACTGTGCTGTGGTCTCGAAGCTCAACCCTGGAGACTTCCAATGTATCCACCAATTCAAACCTCGGCACCAGCTTCCACTCACTTCCACTTCAGTTATTTTTTTCTATCTCATATAACCCCACTGCAAGGCAAAAGCAGATAGTCAATTGGATGACAGTGTGGGATCAGACCGTGTGAAACAGTGAAGTAGCTGTCGTCAAATGTGTGCGGTTTGCGTCGGGATGCACCGAAGAAATTCTGGTGGATGCTTTCTGTCTTTCCACTTCTTCTCACAACGAAGAATGTCGATTTCGCTGGGATCCGATCCAAAGTCTCGCCGTGAGAGAAAGGATGGGGTAATGAAAAAGAAAGAAAGAAAAAAGTCAAAAGGCAACTGCCAATTCAGGACATTGACTTCTCGGGAAACATTACAAGAAGGGAAGGCGGGAAGAATCTCGAGAGTCGAGCTTCCCCTGCTTCCCCTCCTCACGCGTGGAAGGTGGGTCCGTTCAGAGTTCTGACTTTTGACGGGGTCCCGCTTTTAGCGCGTAGGGTGGGGTCCGTCAGCTGTTCACTTGAGCCCTGGAAAGTTCGTTAGCGTGGAACTTCACAACGTGCTCTTCGCAACTCAACCAAACTTCCACCAATTTTCATATAAGAAGTTGGTATCAAACCAATGCGTTTTCTTAGTTTTATATACTCTCTCCAATTTTCCGTTTTGATTGTGGTTATCCCGTTGTTTTTTGCTGAAGTTTTGCAGACCCCTGTCAGAAGAATCGCGCTAACAAACTTTCCAGGGCTGATATGTTGAGCCGCGGATCTAGAATGCCGAGAGAAGAATCCAAGGTGTTGGATTGTTAGTGGTTCAAACAATCGAGAGAAGATTCATTCTGGTGATGAACTAAATACTAGTCGTTAATGTTGATAGTGGTTTTGCTGTATCCCAAAGCCAATTCCTCAAAGCAATCATCTTTCGGTGACAAGAGTGTTAAGTGAAAACCATGATGTAATGCTGTGGACTTGGAGCTAAGCTTCAATCGCGATAATATCCCTAACCCTGCCTGTGTATATAGACCCGATAAGCGATTGGTGATGATGTCCATCAGCGTGAGGGCCGAATGTAACATAGCCCGACTTCGACATCCCTATAGTCCTTGGGTTTGTATATATGATTCTTCCCAGCTCACTCCCGTTGGCAACAGATCTTGTCCACGTGAAGTGAAAATCCCGATTTAATGATATCAAGCTGACTTTCAACCAAGCCACGAGACCAAAAATGAACCTTACCCACTGCCCATCCTACCGTACCGTACCGTACCGTACCGTACCGTACCGTACCGTACCGTAAATCCGTTTTCGGGATTCTCAGGTTTGGCCCCCCTCGCCAATAGCCCGTGATATCAACCTCAATGGCCCCATAGTTCAAACCCGTGTTCATCATCCGCAACGTATCCCGAATGTCAATCTACATTGGCACGAAGGAAATCAAATGGAAACAAAATAAAAATCAAGCGGAAAGGGAGGACGCATCAATGGCAGAATTTCGGACCCGAGACGCTCTCAAGAACTTACCTACCTGCTTCCTTTATCCTCAGACATTCTTCCAATCATGAGCAGTCAAATTATCCTCCAACATCCTCTCCGCCATCTCCCTCGGATCTGCTTCGCCCGTCGGCGGCGTCATCGGTGTCGACACAAACACATCCATCGGCCTCAGCTGAAACTCCGAATAAGTCTGGCTATGCTGCTGCTGCTGCTGCTGCTGCTGCTGCTGTTGCTGTTGTTGCTGCTGATGCTGCTGCTGGAGATGATGTTGATACTGCTGAAACGGGTACGGATGATGCTGCTGCTGATTCGACCTCGGTCTCTCTTCGCGATGATGACGGCCAGCCGACGTAGGAGAAAAATTCTGCGGAAGCGGCAAGGGCCCGGTAGCCGTGGTATCGACAAAGTCTTCATCCATCGGCGCAAACTGGCCCCGGACGCGGGCAGCACCGGCGGCGGGATTGTGATCGCGGTCAAAGGCGACGCCATCCACC
Source organism: Neurospora sp. CHS-2018c (assembly GCA_009806235.1). Lineage (NCBI taxonomy): Eukaryota > Fungi > Ascomycota > Sordariomycetes > Sordariales > Sordariaceae > Neurospora > Neurospora sp. CHS-2018c. The sequence goes on from RAPC01000002.1 coordinate 1,261,345, forward strand.
ATCCTGGCATCGCGGCGCTCATTAAACACCGCCGATTGGCTGGCGGGTGTGGAGTCGTTACCACCACCACCGCTGTATTCGCGGTCCTGGAGCATACCACCTTCCCGACGGATGATGTCGCGGATGACGTCCCTTCCTCCACCGCCAGCTCCTCCTCTGCCAACGCTACCACTGCTCGTCGGCGGTAAACCGCTGCCGGCAAGCATATCTGACAGTCCAGAGCTGCTCCTCTCCAGTCCCCATCCCTGAGGACCACCGGGATTCTGTCCAGGCAACGGACGTCGGTGGTATATCGGTCCACTAACCGTACTTCCCGCGCCCTCTCCGAAGCCCACCAAGCTCTCCCGACCATCATCATAGTCGCTCATCCTATCCTCAAACGTGCCAACGCTCCGAGTAGCCAGGTTCTCCTCATCATCATCCATCATAGCGTCGGGGCCGGTGGCGTACCCGCTGGCCGGAGGACTAGTCGTCGGCATATCCGTGTCGTTGTCACGGGGATCTAGGTTCATGGTCATGCTCTGGTCATCACCGTCATCGAGATCGGGGGCGGTCTCGGTGTTGGTCCCGGCGTGCGAGGTTGCCGAAAGCGAGGCGGTGGTGGTACCCTCGTATGCCGAGTCGGTGGCCGAGGCGGAGCCGACGGTGGACATTTTGGTTGCAGCTCTGGGCTGGCCTGCCGCGTCAAAGTAGGCTGGTGTTACGGGCACATTAGGGTTGTTTTGCTGGTTTTGTTGTTGCTGCTGGTAATATGAAGACTGACCATATGAGGGGTTGTTCATGCCTTGTTGAGGAGTGCCGGTAGAGCCGGGAGACTGTACACCGCGCAGGGCGGACATCATGCCTGGGAGACGGCTTATGCGATCGTTGCGCTCGGCTTCGGGGTTGGAAGGGGGATTTCGGGTGTAGTCGCCGCTGAAGCGGTTACTTGTATGCGGTCCGCTACCATGATGGACATGGCCACGGTGGCCGTCCTTGATGGCGGTTGTGGAGAGGGTGGAAAGCGAGGTGGTGGTGCTGGTTGGGGTGCCACTGGAGATGATATGATGGTAAGCCTATCGTGCAACCAACACTTTGTCTGAAAAAGGAAGCACAAAAGCACCGGGCACGGCGCAAACAGAGAGAACGGTGGGCCTTAATCGAGAACTCGAGTAAACTCACGGCATCTCAGACGGGGTATCCGGATTGGAGGGCGGTTGAGGCAGGTTCGCCAAGGTACCCGTAGGATGCGATTGTTGCGACATGATTGTTGGATGTGATCTGATTTTCTGAGCTGTCAATCACGAGAGAGCGAGTCGGGTGGTCGTCTTCGTTGTCGCGTCCTCGAGATCCGAATAATATCGTGGTGATCGTACGGCGAGGTTCGTGAAGAGTGAACAAGAACGCTCAATATCACAACGTCGCGACGATAGGTGGACACGTAGCTGAAGTATCAGGAATTGCTAAAAAGAGACCCTTTGCTACACAAGCGCTGATCGACGTCGTGTGTTGGGATGTGCGGCGGCGTGTCAGGTGGTCTTTGTTGTTGAAAGGAGCATGGAATCCAGTGCGACAACGTCCCCCAAAAAGAGAGAAGAGGTGGAAGGGAAATGACGTCGGGGGAAGCACTACGACGCGGTAGCAGCAGTCCCCTGAACTTGTCTTGTCACGGGCACTGCCAAGAGCCCGACTGCTAATCAGACCATGCAAACGAGAACCTTGATGCCCGGCACGTGTGGGGTTCACCCTCAGTAAACTGCAGCTGGTGCAGGCACCTCTACCACTGTAGCCAGCTGCTCAGCAACTGATATGCATGTGCGGGGCTGATTTATGCTTCGAGTATTGCTAAATACACCATGCTACAACGTTCCCAATCAACATCCCCTCCTCACCCCCCAAACATTCTCGTCCGCCTCGGTCATCGACGGAACTCCTGATGATCACCATCTAGATACCCATCTTCATTCAGCCTTATTTCTTCGCCTTGCTATTGAAGCTTTCATACACTACCAACCAATCCAAAACATCAAAGCCTCAAAACTTCCCTCACCACCCATCTCCATTCATTCAACCTTCATGTCGCCTCGACTACTACCCATCCACGTTTCATGCAGCACTCCCTCTACCAATGACCAAACCCAACATCAAAACTCCCCCGGTGTAAAATCAACAACCTGCCTCCTCTCCACAATCCCCTCGATGCTCTCCACAACCTCCCGAAACGCCGGGTCCTCCTCCAAGTAGAATTTGCGGTCTTCGGGTGTGTCGAATTCGCTTACGAAGACGTGGGAGATACGGCCCTGTTTTTTTTCCCCCCTCCGTCAACATTTCCATCATCATTTTACTTCCAGTCCGTTCATGGGACGAAAGATATCTGATCTGCGATACTCGCAGTGGTCTGTGGTCTGGTTCTGTGAAGGGGAAGGTGAAGAACAGGGTGAAGGGGAAAAAGAGAAGTGAAGTGAAGAGGTTGAATGGGGTGAAGGGGCTGGGGGGTAACGGGAGGAAGGAAGGAAGGAAATAAAGTAAGTAAAACCAACCCTCAACCCCTCAGGACAAACATCCGCCCCTCCTATCGCCGTCTTGAGGTACGGCATGTGCGTTTTCGGGGAGATGCAGCGGTCTTTGAGGGACATCATTCTGTCGCAGACCTTTTTTGAGGGGAATGTCAGCCTTGCCCGGTGTTCTTCACGTCGCTTCCAGGTTGTTCTTGCACCATGGTCCAGTTGTTGTTGCTGTTGGGTGTTGCCGCTGAGTCGGGGGAGAGAGGAAAGGGAGGAGAAAGCTACGCACATCCTGAACTTCCTCCTGTGTCGCCAGGGGTTTGAACTCGAATAGTTCGACGTGGACGATACCCATTGTTTCTTCTTTGTTGGGGGGTAGGTAAATAAGGTAAATAGGTAAGTATGCTCAGCTCTGAGCAAGTGATTGATTGTCGAGTTCAAGGCCAGGGGAATATGATCTTATATCAGGTCGGGAAGCTTGAAGGTATACAAATGGTGAAGGTGAGTTGTGCGCTCGAGCTCCCCTGTCCTCACATATGTTCCCCTTTGGTTGTCATTCTGATTACATCACTTCAGCATCAGCATCATCCAACAACACAAGAGTCCCGTGCTTTTGTTTCCTTTGCGTGAAGAACAGTTTCCCGGGCAACTATCAACATCATTCACCACCGATCTTATCTCAGAAACTCCGAGACTCTAGCTTCTTTGCCAGTCCGTTGGCCAACCTTGTATTGGACTGTAATTACGAGCTGGGTGGTCTGTGCACCGCCAACTTTCTTGTAGCTTGTGCTCTCACTTGCACCATGAAATTTACTGACCAGCTTTACATACAGTACAATAACAGCGCGCAGCGCCCAGAAGGCACAAGCTGGTCTGAGTCCCCTGAGATAACACCGATCATCACTGCACTGCCAGCCAGTATAGTTGCAAGCCTCAGTCAGTCCCTTTCGGCTTTGCGAGTTTATACACACGATTTTTCACTCAAAAGCAAAGGTATTAGCTACGTTGGTTCGATTCTAATTCATTGCTGCTAACCTCATTGCTCATTCATGCCCGATTAGCTAACTGATGATCGCTTAACTCTTCGAAGATGGTATCTAGCAACGAAACCCGATGTTCGAATACGCCATGCCATATTTATCATCATGCAAGGCTGCTGCCCGAGGAAATCTCCTAGAGTAAATCTCTTCTCGATCGAGATATCGTTGCTGTTGTCCTCAACCTCCGCTTCTCATGCACCCAGCCGAGCCGCAAATGCGAATTTCGGCGGGTATTAAGAAAAGGACGGACATATTCTGTGAGGGCACGTGTAGCCACTCGTGGTGGACGTCTTCCCATAACCCCTACCCCCGCAGCTACTGTTGTTTCCGCTCCGAAAACAACTGTGGAAAGCGCACCGTCTTCCCACTCTGCGTGGCAATGAGCTTCAAGCCGGTACCCGAGCTCATATCTTTCCGCGGTGAAGTTCTTGTACTTGCCCATAATGGTGTGGTTGGAACGGATGTTACGAATAACGCTTCCGCATCCAATAATTCCACCTCTCCCTCTCATTTCCGTTCTCCTTGATCGCACGCAGGCGCTCCTTCACGCTAAGTTCATGACCACCTCTACTTCGCCAAAAGCGACAACAGAACATGATCTTAAAACCTCAAGCCCCCACTCACCAGCTTTCCTGCGTTCGTTGTCCGGTCGGTTCAGTTGGGAAGAGGCGGGTGCCCGCGGGTGCCCAAGTCCTCTCAACTAAGCAGGCATCCCAGACGCCGCCCTACTCAGCCTCCTCAACGTAAGCGGCATCACACCATTAATAAGAGTCTCAATGACCTCATCAATGATCTCGCCATCGCCCACGTTCTGCGCCCTCGTGCGACGCAGCCAGTACTCAAAGGGGCCCCGGTTCTTGGCCAGCGCGTACCCCAGCTCCGAACACCGCTCGGCCGGACTGTGCTCCGTGTGCATTTCCGTAAAATGCGTAATCATCTTGGAGATGTCCTTGAGCGGCCACTTGCAGGGGGCGGCGGGGGAACGGCCGGTTCCGGCCAAAAGATACTTGGGTGCTGAGCAGAGGCGACACTTCCAATAACCGAGTCGCTGGAGAGCTGTGTTTTGCTGGTTTTCTTCATCGTATGGCGGCGAGTTGTTGGCGTTGCCGTTTTGTTGCTGTTGATGCTGGTAGGAAGGGTGCAGGGGGATGTTGTACTCCCAGGTTCCGGGGGTGCCGTAAGGAAGTGGTTGGGGTGAAGACGAATTGCCATTAGGACTGCCTGTCTCCCTCTCCCTGCTGGCGCCAGTGATCATCACCTCGTCGCCGTCTGCGTCCAACAACTGCGGCTCATCGGGGGTCAGCTTCGCCTTCTTGGCCGATCCCGTGGTCTTACCGCCGTCGTCGTCATCGTCTGACGGACCGCTCCGCTTCACGCCCGCCACTTGGCCCGATCCGGCAAGTAACGAAGCCGTGTACGCCCGTCCACCACTCGACGCGCTGTAGTTGGTAAACGGAATTCCCTGCCGGCGCAGCTGGACCTGGAGATTCTCGATCTTGTGCTGGCAGTGACGGATCTGGTGGCCGAGATCGAGCTGGCGGAGCTGGAAAGTGCGGGCTTCCTGGGGGGTGAGGTCGGGCATAGCCAGCGTGGCGGTGCAGAAGGCCAGGTCATGCTGGTAGGCGTCGATGTCCTCGTGGAACTGGCGAAGCTGGATCTCCTCGATGTTGTTGATGTTCTCGTATCCAGTGCCGATGACGCGTGATGCTGCTGTATAGGCACCGCCTCGGGCCAAGGCTGTTGTGTCGTTGTTCTTGCTGTTCTTGCTGTTCATGTCACTGTCGCCATTGCTGGCGACAACCAGCGCTGTCTCGGTGTTCTTCTTGGGGGTGCCATTTCCGGTGAGTTTACTTTCCTTGGCAGTAGTACTTGTCGTCGTCGTCGTCGACGAGGTGCCGTTGGTCGTTGCGTCCGCGGCATTAGATGTGCTGGAGGCGTTGGGCTCTTCTGCAGTGACATTTGCAGCAGCCTGTGCTTGGTCCTTGCCTTTCTTAGAGGCACTGGCGGATGTCCGAGGCGTGTTCATGCTGGCAGTTTTAGCCGTCTCAGGGCTGCGGGACTCGGTAGCGGCAGATGGACCACCGACAGACACGGTGATGGAACCGTTGGGAGTGTTCGCCGGCTCCTGAGCAGCAGCAGAAGCAGCAGTAGCAGCCTATGGTTGACGAATTAGTATGAAGTGCTCAGCAGACTAAGATGCACATGTGAGACTGCTCTTCATCGTAAACGAAACGGGCGTTGGTGAGTGAGTGACATGGGAAATCGGCTTGATCCCAATGGTGAATTATATGTCTACTTTTTCTTCACGCTCATGTTGTCTTCATGTCGTCTATGCGATATCGGTGGGATGTGTGCAGAAAGTCAAACTGCAATGCCATGTTGACATCTTTTTTTTCTTTCTCACTTTGCATCCGCATCAATCACTCAAACAATCAATGAAATCAATGAATCGCTGATTGCCTTACCTTTCCCTTTGACACTGCAGCACTGCGCTCGGCTTCCCTCTGCGCGTTTGACGGGCGACCTCTTTTGGGCGGCATTGTTGCGATTTGCTTTCGTTGTCTTGAGGCAGGCCGGCAATGTTGGTGTTGGTGGTGATTGGTGGTGGTGAGAAATGGTGGTGTTGTGTGGCCAAGGTTCCAGCTTGATTGCAAATCGCGGGCTGTTGTCGGGCGAGATGCAGTTGTCTTTTTAAAAAAGAAGAAAGAGAAACAAGCAAAAAAGGTTGCGTGGGGATGCAACTTATAGACGCCTGCCTGCTTGCTGTGGTGTTGATGAGATGAATGCAAAGGTTGTTGTGAAGGGTTGTTACAAACGTGGAGTGGTGGTGAATGGTGCAGAAAATGGGATGACGGGAGAGAAAGAAAGAAAGTGGGCAAACGGAGGAAGAAAGAGAAACAGAAAAAAAATAAAAATGGGAAGAATGCGACAGGATGAAATGGCCAATATGGGGCGGGACAGAAAAAAAGGCGGGGTGTGTACGGAAAGTGAAGGGACCTTGATCGATGTAGTTTGTACCTTGACGGCTCAAGGTTTAGGTTCAGGTTCAGGTTCCAGTTCCATTTACTGGATCAGGTCTATTCACTGGCTGTTTCAAGGTTCATTTACTGACTGGTTCAAGGTTCACAGTTGTTGTTGGTGAATGGTGGGTGTGGATTGCTGGACAGACGGATGAAGAAGCGAGACAAACTGGAGCACTCATGGAAATTTGGAACCCCCCTTTCTTTTTCTCCTTTCCCTCCCTTTGTTCCTTTCTTTCTTTTTTCTTTCTCTTTTTCCCGCTGTTTTTCTCCCTGTTGGCCTGTTCCCCGACCCCAAAAAGGCTTGGCGTCTCCCCTGCCGACACCCCCTCTCCCCTTTCTCCGTCACTCCTCTCCACTCTTTCGACGCGTTGCTGATGCGGACTGGCCAGATCGACGGTTTGAACATTGAATTGGGGACTTGAGGTTTGGGGCGCACGGGGCACATCCACATTCAGGTTCACTTGACGGGGAAACAGACGGAGCTTGGCATGGGTTGGTTGTAACTTCCTCTTGTACACTGTTGGTGCAATGACAGAGGATAACGGCTATGTTTTGTGTTCTTTGCCTTTTCTTCGCATGTCAGGGATGAAGTGATCTTATTGTCTGTTTTCTCACTTTTGCTTATTCAGCTTTTTGCTCCTCAATGTTTTTCTCATCCGCTTCGCTGACTCTCGCAAGTCGCAACTTGTCTCTTCGCATTGTTTCTTTTCAACAAAATGAAAAACATCCAGAACGAACAAGTGAACATCATCTCCGGCTGATACCATCTATTAAACTTTATCTTTTCCTCCTGTCTTTTTTCTGAACATACTCTTCACTTTTACAAACAAACTCAAAATTCACAAAAGGAGTAAGATGAGCAACTCCTCCAACGGCATCTACTCAGAGATGAAACCCTTGAGACGAAATTGAGGACCCTCTTCCCCCTATTATTCCACTCTATATATTCACCATCATGGGAGTTCTGTAGAAGAACGGATAGCCAACTATCACACAATATTAAATGTTGGCCGGCCGTGCCTTGGCGCCCATTGATTCCGTTGTGTTCCATTCACTGTGCCTCCATTCACCGGCACTCTCGTCCAGCGTTTCTAGGCTGCCCTGGTTTCCGTTTCTCCTCTTCGGTCAATACCTGGGTACTATTATAGAATCAAGCCTATTTTGTCGTTGCCTTTCCATTTCCAACAGAACATCATTAGTGGTCATGAGATACACACGAGGTTGATGACAGTCATGAGATCTCTCTTCTTGAGGATCGAACGAAGCAGACAGATTTTACGAATATCCTCAACAGGAATAGGCATGATAGCATAAGAAAGGAAACACCGACCCGTACCATACATGGTTCCCAAACTCATGAGAAAACCTATTCGCACTTCGAACAAGCATACACGAATCCCAAGTCCCGGCTTCAAAGAGGCTTTCTTCATCCACAACTTTACCCTATACTTCGAAATCAGCCTTTGTCAAGCTATCACGCCAATTCACTTTATTTGGGGCCTTTTTATTCCTCCTAACGTAGGTATATATAGGCCATGTTGTGGCCGTGTTATGATCCCATTTGCAACACCCGGCGCTGTGAATGCATACTACGAGGATTGACGGATATCTCTAGTTCCAGAAAGAGCCGGCAAGAAACTGAAAACAGACAAGGTAGTATAGAGCGATCTCACGTATACAAGTGTAATGCCAATCCGAGCGTTGTGGCTGAAAACAATTCAATTTACTCTTCGAAACTTCGGGTGCGCGTATGCATCTCTTACATGTAGAGTGCGGAGAGTTTTCTGAAATAAACTCGGGCGACTGGGCATGGAAGTGGGAGGTAATGCACCTTTGAGTCTCGGATATATCTATCGATCTGAATAGTAGGTATGCTAGACTTCATAGAGGTACTTGGAGTTGAGCTTCACTGAACGTTCGAAATGTAGTTCAGTCAGAACCCCGAAAGCTTGCTCACGGGCGTCGGAGAATTACATTCATGTTGACATGGAAAATCACGAAACTGCAGGGTTTCAGCACAACGGGCACCAAAAAGAACAAGCATATCACTCAATTCCAGAGTCAGTAACTCGCGCAAGAACAATCAATTCCATCTTCATCCATAAACCTAGGTAACTAGCGGCCACTTCCCCCGTCATCTTCTTCGACGACTACCTCTGTCATGTAGACAACCAATGCTACCGCTAGCTAGCTGGACTTGATCAGCTCCTTGCGCTTAAACTTCAACTTCATAACCTCCACTTCCAATTCCGATCAAAAGCCATAATCACCGTAACGGCCATGAATGCAATGCAACGTCCAAACGCTTCTTTTGAGCTCCTTTTGAGCCCACAAAGGACCATACCATAAACCTATAACGTCTTGAAGCAACGATAATGCTTAACCCTTCTTTCATCCACTTCTTATCACTCCTGATTCCATTCCTGGCAACATTGGCCACTTCCATCATCCTTTAAACACATCAAACCCTCCATCCATGATCCATCTAACCCTGCATACCCTTTAACCCTGCGTACCATTCAAAGCCGGCAACACAGCCGGAATATCCTCCATATCATCCATATCACTGCTAATGACACTGTACGCGACGGAAGGTGCCTTGCTCTTGACCAGCGGCGCCGGCGTAGAAACTGCGCTGACACTCGCACTAGCACCAGCAGCCAACTTCTTCCGAACCTGCTTCGCCTTACTAGCCTGCTTATTCTCCCTCCCCACACCGCCAACCACATCGCCCGGTCTGTCCAGCGACACCAGACTGTCGTCGGCAATGTTCCCGTCCATTTCTACCAGATCGAGAAGTAAGTGATCAGGCACGGCGGAGGCGATAGGAGCAACCTCTTCTGATTCATCCGAGACCTTCCTTCGCTTGCCAGCCTTGACGACGGACGCGGTAGTCTTGATGATGGTCTCAGTCGTGCGGACGGATGGCTGGCGAGTGAGGATGCGACGTTTTTTGTTATGTTGACTGTTGGCCGGGGCGTCAGAATCGTCGTCGTCGTTGAAGGAGGGACGGCGGGCTTGGGATGCCGCGGCGGGACGCTTGGGGCTCAGCTGGGGATGGTGATGACTTGCTGTGGAGAGAGAAGTAGACGGCGGCGGGAGGGAGGGGACGGCAGCGCCGAGGACGAGGGGGACGTCCAGGTCGAGTTCCTTTTCTTTGCGCTTGGACTTGGACTTGGAGGCCTTGCCGTAAGTGCGGATTGCTGCTTTCTTGGAGGCGGCTTTGAGGGCGGCGGCCTTGGATGTGGTGGCGATGATATCGTCATCGTCGTCGTCGGAATAGTCTTGGGGTTTCTGGGCGGAGGTGGGGAGTTGTGGGCTTGAGATGAAGGAAGGTTCGCCGAGGTCGACGCTGGCGGCTCGGCTACGCACGACGGGCGCTGATGGTGCTGGCTCGTCTTCCTCTTCGCCTTCCTCGGCATCAACCTCGGGAGCGTCGTCCATTTGGAAGTCTTGGTTGTCATTTCCGTTGACGGCGGCAATGTCTCCGTTGATGCTCTCTTCGACCTCCTCCTCATCGGAATCCTCATCTTGGACAACGGCCTCCGAAAGTTGTGACTTCTTTGACTTGGATGACGCCTTTTCTGACTCCTTCAACCTCTTTGCGCGCTCTCTCGCACGCTGAGAAGTCCGGCCGCGCATCTCATTGTCCGACGATTCGGCGAAAACATGGCTGGGATTGGTCTTGGTTTCCTTTGGGGGATCCCACAGGCCGACTCTTGGTGTGCGGTAGATCTTGGTCTGCTGAGTAGACGAGACCACCACGGAAGCAGGTCTGCTGACAGTGGATCTGGCATCAGCATCATCTTCCGCATCGTCACCACCGACTTCCTCATCGCCCTTCCAGTCGGCATCGCGCTCGTACATGTCGCAAAGGTATTTGGCACACTCTTGGGTAGACTTGGCTTCCCATTGCGGCACGGCTTGTCTCAAACGACCCCAGGTGACGGTCAGAGCAGTCTTGGCGTACTGTTTGTCGAAAACGTCTTTCTGGATTTCTTTCCACTTGATTTTGTTTTCGCGGTCAGCGCCAGAGTCGCGGATGGCACGCACCAAAAGGGCCTTGTCTTCGGGTGAGATTTTGCGCAAATCCTTGCGAGCCTTATCTAGGCGAGAGGATTCGCCATCGGGAAGCTTGACCATGATGCTGTCGGGGAGAGCCTCATTCTTGCGCAATGTCTTCCACTTTTGCAAACATTGAAGGCGAGTTCTGGTGTGATTCATGGCCGTGCTGATCTGTTGCCAGTTAATAAGGCTTTCCGGTGATTCGTCCTCGGACTTTTTCTTGTCCTTGACCATGCTGGTTTTGATCTTGTCAATGGCCTCGGCAACGACCTTGAGGAAGCGCGCCTCTTCCTCTTCGGACCAGTAGTCTTTTCTGTTCTTGCCCCCGCAAGCCAGATAGTTTCTGTACCGATCACGAACATCGTCCGGGAAACGATTGATGAGACCACCGATCAGCGTCCACTTTTGGCCGTGCAGCTTCAGCATGTTCTCCAATTCCTCATCTTGCTCCTTGGTCCATGAACCACGGGCAGGGAAGTTGTGGAAATTCTGCCTGCAGTAGCTGACCACTTTTCTTCGTGGCCGGTTGGGGCAAGCATCGACAATAAGGCCCCATAGCTCCCTGTTCTTCGGATCCTTTCGTGGGTCTTGATGAATCATCTCATTGACCGCATGCTTGGTGAGTCCTTGAGCATCCCTGAAAGAGTCGATTACCGCCTTGATGCGAGCATGTTCGGCCTGCGTCAGCCGACCCTGTGGTTTTGCCATCTTGGAGCCTTCGCCTGATTCCTCCATCTCAGAGTTGTCTTCTTCGGAATCGGCTTTCTTAGCTGGCTTTTTCTTTGTGCTGACCTTGGCCTTCTTAGGTGCTGGCTCAACGTTGGAAGTGCTTTGTTCGTCTTCAGCACGTGCCTTGCGCTTTTTCTCCCGCTTTTGGTCCTTTTGGGTGGCGGCAACTTCCTTGACGGAAGGCTCAGCAGGCGTCTCGGCTTGATCGCGTCCTTCGGCCTCCTCACGTTCGAAGTATGGGACCTTCACCTTTCGCTTCGAGCCCTTGGAGCGCGGCGTCTTTGCTGTAGATGTTGGCGCGGGAGTGGCTTCCTCAGCTTGCTCGACTTGTTCAGGCTCGGCATCGGGTTGAGCTTGTGCTTTCTTGGTACGGGACTTGCGAGCCTTGGGAGCAGGAGTCTGGGTGACCGACACCTCAGGGGCAGAATCTTCGCCGTCTTCGACCTCGGCAGCAGCATCGACACCCGGACTTGGTTCTTCGTTGTTGGCAACTGCTGGGTCGATATCCATTTCGTGATCAGAGTGGTTGTCAGGTTCAGGATCTCCAGCAGAAGAAGCAGTGTCCACGTCTGGCTCAACCTCGTCCGCATCATGCATGTACCCCTTGTTGCCTTGATCATCCTCTGGTTCGTCGATGGCATCATGGCGCATGTTGTCTTCCCACATGCTGCTGTTCATAGCTGGGAGGCCGTCAGTGCGAGGTCGCTGGGAGTTGTGAGGAAAGCCATCGAACTGTGCTTGAGAGCTCGGAGGCAAACCATCGGCGAAATCCTGGGTGTTGGGAAGGCCATCGATATGATCGTCCAAGTCCATTGGGTGGATTGAAGCAGGAATGAGGGTGCTGTGGAAGCTTTCATCATGGAAGCTTAAAGACTGCTGAGTAGCAAGCTGTGGTACTAGGGAAGCGCTTGAAGCAACCTCGACGGGATGTTGCGAAGCAGAGCGAGCCCTTCGTCGCTCACGGGCCACGAGAGGTGATGTATGCTCGTGTCCACCAACCATGCTTGGCTCATGCTCGTCGGCACCGGGTTCCCTCTTGACGAACGAAGCATCAACCTCCCCATGGTCGTACTCGTCGTCCTCTTCGGCAACAGGCTCGGGAGATAGTCTTCGCCTTTTGACATGATGCTCGGAACTCGGAGCTTCGCCTCTGTGAATCTTTGTGGTTCGCTCGACATTGTCTTCGCCATCGCTAATGGGATCGTCCGAAATGTCGACAGTGACCTTCTTCGACTTGCGACTCTTTTTCTTGAACTTGGCAGATCCTTGAACAGCGGATTGTGGTTCGGGCTCGGCGACTTCAGGGCGTTCGAACTTGAGGTTGGGCGACTCGTGTACTTCGAGGGAGGCAACGGGCAACTCATGGTCGGGTTCTGGTTGTTGCTCCTCCTCCTCGACCTGGGGCTCAGGCTTGGACCTCTTCTTTTTCTTTTTCTTCTTCTTGCCAGCCTCTGGGAGTTCGTGTTCCTCGGTCGCGGCAGGTTCGGGGTCTGCGAAAGTCGGGTCGTGGTGGGAATCGCCGTTCACCTCGGGCTCAACAGCAGGGGAGGGCGAGCGCCGGTGCTTGCTCTTCTTTTTCTTCTTTTTCTTGCGCTCTCCCGAGGGCGGGGCAACAGGTGATTGGGGTGGCTCGTCGAACTGCTGGCCGTAGGATACATCGGGAATGGCATCGTAGCTCTCGTTGTTCTCGTATTTTCCCCAGTGGTCTTCCTGAACCAAGGGCGAGGCCGACCGGCTTCTGACGTCGCCATCTTCGCCTTCCGGCACACTTTGTTGACTGCCCATCTTGATGTTTTTTTTTTTCGGATCGATGCGCTGGTCGGAGAGACAAGGTGCTCAGATTGATGTTGACATGGTATGCGACGATTGTTGTCGGCAAGAAAGCGGGCGTCGAGAGAGGGCGACCTCCAGGCGGTGGTTTGCTTGGGTTGGAGTTGTCGAGGTTCGGTGGTAATGCAAACGTCAAGGGTAGGTGAGGGAGAATTGGTGATGTGCGTTTTTCGTTGCTGCAAGAACCACAAACGCGCCGCGTTCTTTTGGGAAAGGCCCACCACCCAAAAAGTCCACTGAATTGGAGATTGCGGGGGAGGGGCGCACGAGCCATGACCCCCTGGCCTTCACTGCACCACCCCGAGTCCCGACACCATCCCGGCAGGCAGGTGCCCAGACCTAAGTGAATAAGGTAAGGTAGGTACTAGCGTCATAGGCCCTGGCTGCGCTCGACGACATCCCCTGGCCGTCTCCACATCCAGCTTCAACGACATGTCAATGTCAACACTCCAACCAAGGGAGCAACCAAGCAAGCAACAACGTCAAGCTCCCGCCCGAGTTCACCAAGTGCAATAAACGAAATGATTTTTTTGTGTGTTTATGTTTTTTTGATTGTTTCATGCACTCCATCTTTGTCTTCCATCAGCAAAAGTAAATATTGAAAAGGCGTGTATACTCGGACATGGGCTCTCGTGATAACCCAGCAATGCATTGTCTGCATGGTAGGAGGTCTTATGTATGCCTCTGGATGGCTTTGGTTGCGTCCCTTATTCCTCTCTCTTCTTGCCAAACAGGTTGGCCAGAGACTTCTTCTTGTTCAACTTTCGCCGCTGTGAACCCCCGCGATTCGCTTCATCGTTATCATCTTCGTCGGCAGGGATAGGAGGAATAGGAGGGAGCGGAGGAACCGGAGGGATATCCGGGAGGCGTGGAGGTGCATCTCTGGTGGAAACTGGACTGAGACTGGTTGTTGTCGAGAAGGAAGAGGAGGCTTCCCGGCGAAGGTTGCCACGAGATTTCGTCCTCAGCCTGCTGAAGGCGTTCCTCATCCTCCCCATTGCCGAAGGCTCATCCTCAGTATCTGAGCTCCAGTGCGACCTGGGCTCTTCTGCCGGCTCGTTGCTCGGCGTCTCCGGATCTGCGCTGTCTCTCACCGTCACAAGAGCAGGGCCTCTCTCGCGCATCTCGACAGCCAGTTGAGGTTGCGGTCGAGGTTGAGGTTGAGGTTGAGGCTGGCTAGACCTCGCGCTCGACCCCGAACCACGCGAACTACGGCCACGGCCACGACCACGACCACCAGAACCAGAAGCAAAGGAAGGACTGGAAAAGCCCGGCGTCATCGGGGTTGGTGAGCTCATCATTGCCGGCGAGGTTGGGGAGCCAACAAAGGTCGAGGAACCACTGAGTTGGCGGGAGCCGCTGCCCCTGCCAGAGCTCGTTGGAGGCGAAGTGATGTCGGGAGTCGAACCCGATATGGTGGAGGGGCTGAACGTGCCCAACGTCTGCGTCCTCAAACGAAGGCCAGGGCGAAGGACCGCTCGCTGGTCCTGGTATCCGTCTCGAGTGCGGCCAAGAATTGCCCGAAGCTCGGCCTCCAGCTCATCTTCATCGCCAGTGGGGCCACCCATCGGCCTGGGCGCGGACACTGCTCGCGTGCCAAAACGAGAGTTGCCGCCGAGGGCACCACCGATGCGAGGGAGGGCCTGAGTGATGGAGCGGGCAAAACCACGAGGAGGCGAACTAACTGGCATGGGCGGCGGGACAATGGCGTGGGTCACCGACCGCGGAAGACCACGGCCGAGCCCAGAACCAGATTCAACGCCAGGGGACACCACACCAGAAGAGATCGCAGCAGGAGGAATCGCACCACCCGGAGACACTACATCACCGGCTCCTGACGACATTGCCATCGCGACATGAGGAGGGCGGGGTAAGACACCAACGGTAACGGAAGAGACGAGACCACCATCACCAGACGCAGAAGCTGCACCGGGCCTCTGCGTGCTTGTACCACCAGGACGACCCAAACCCATCGGCGGGCGGGGGAAGACATAAAGGGCAGGGCGTACGGGCTGCGGCTGGGGGCGTGGGCTGGTGATGGCTGGAGAGCCTCGCCTCACTGCTGGCGCACGACGAAGGGGTAGCGGCTCAAGGTCCGCGAGCGATGGCGGCAGTGTGGTGGTCAACCCGTGTGCCGGGTCTTCCACGAGAGAGCCCGGGATAGTCGGGCTCTCCTCCCGCGAGGGCACACTTTCACCAAAGTCGTTGACGATAGCGCTGTTGTCGATGGCGAAGCCAGCTTCCTCGACTAACTAGGTCAAGGAGAGGCTGCTGTCGTCCATCTGGACTTCGTCGTGGTCCAGATCGTTGGTGTCGGCGGGGAGAACCTCCTCCTGTTCCTCACCCTGGGCCGGGCGAGCTGTCCTTTCCGAATCGGCAGAGGATGGCGTCGGGGAAGAAGCCAGCCGAAGCCGAACCTCCTCACCCAACATGTGGGGAACCATTCCCCAGCGTCTTCGGTCGCTCTGGACGAAGGTGGTGTCGGCCACGAGAGTCGTGTCATCACTACCCCGGAAGCGGGCAGGTGACTCCTCTCTGGCCTGAGCGGCACCATACTCGTAATCACCGCGAGGCAAAAACGACGCATCGTCCGAGGCGATAAAGGACCGGTCGGCTGTTCCCTGTGAAGAAGAGGACGTCGTCGAGGCGACAGCCACGGAAGAAGCAGGCGGTACCGGCGAGCTGTCGCGGATAGTAGACAAGCTCGGGGCATAAAGCCGGGGGCGGCTACCACCATGCGACTCCCTGCTGTCGGAGTCCTCGTAGTCGCTCTCCTCCACATCTCCCTCGTACTCCACGTCGCCACCAACCTCTCCTGCTTGTACCTGGGTGCCCAACGGCACGGTGCTTTGCCCCGGAATGGGCGGAAGCGGCCTGTTGGGCGGTGGGGGACCAGGACGGACGGCAAATCTTCCGGTGTAGATGGGCGAACCCACCCGACCAGCTGGGACTACCGAATGGGAGAGGTTGGCGGGAAGAGGAGGGACAGGGGAGTTGAGGCCGTGGGAACAGCCTTCCTGGGCTCGCTCGGCCTTGATCCTGCGCTTTTCACTCAGGCTCATGGCCGTGAGGCGCGCCGGATCCAGGCGAGGAACAGGAGGGGGAAGTGGTCTGGAAGCGGTGGCCTCGGAGGGCCGCTCGCCAGCCACGGTCGTCGTGCTTCGGCTACGGGTGCCAGCCGCAGCGTCCGCCCCAAAAGTCTGTCCGCCCGCCGTAGTCGTACGAATACGGACCGGACCGGGCCTGCTATCCAGTTGGGATCCTGGAGGTGTAGCAACAGAGGAAACCGCTCGCTGGAGTTCGTCAACGACCTTGTCATCGGCCGCCGACTCCCTCGCAACGAGTCCACCGGTGGGGTCAGTCTTCGCCCTACTTTCGTAGGACACCTCGACCGTCGCAGCAGGGGCTGCCTTCACCCGCGGGACGTCTTCGGTCGCCTTGTCATCGGCGACCTGGGCCAACACGGGTTCGTCGGCAACTCGAGCATTGGGTTCCATCATCCCCCGGACTCCCTCCTCGGCATTGACCCGAGCCCCAAAGGAGCTCGAGTCGCCGACTCGGGCGAAGGACGACACAGCCGCCTTGCGGCGGTGTCCCGGACCCCAAGCAGGCTGCTGGTGACCCGAAGGCCCCCGGCGCTGCTGGGGCTGCTGCTCCTGCTGCTGAGTGGGAGCAAGGGCTGTGGCGGGGCCCTGCATGGAGGTCTGGAGAGAGGAAGAAGGGGACAGTCCGGAAACAACCTCCTCCAAGTGTTGTTCCTGGTCTTCTTCGTCATCCACCCCGAAGAAGCTATCGAGAGCCGCATTGGTCGTCTCGTGCCTGTTGATAGAAAGGGAAATCGTTAGTGTCTTGTTCCCATACTCCAAAGTGCTGGTTCTTCGCTTGAAGGCAAACGAATACGTTGTCGTCCCAAGTGCCTGTGTGCTACCACGGGAAACACTCGACACGACAACATTCAAACGACTACCCTGCCCTTCCCAAGAGATATCATCCTGCTCCGAAGGAGACGCGGATTCATCATCTTCGTCAATGGCGGATAGATCAGGGGCATTCGCCGGGTCTAGCCTAGCTAGACCGCGAACGTTCACCTCGACAGAAGAAGAGTCACCCAAGAATTCACTAGAATTCCCACTTACAAATCATCAGGAAGCGATGCATCCGAAGATGCATCCCTCCAGCTATCAGCACCCTCGATGTTGCCATCATCGAGGGGCTCTTCCGGCACTGGCTCCAAGAAGCCCGAAGGCGAGGAGACCAGCAGGCCGGGTCGGGTCCTGGTGGTGCCTGCGCGGGCGCAGAGGCGGACGGGTACCGGAATGCGGCTTCTGCTGCTGCTGCCGTCGTCGGGTGTGGCGTTGCCGGAACTGCCAACACGGGGGCGGACGGGAGGAGTGCTGCTGCTGCTGGTGCCGTCGTCGGGCGTCGAGCGCGAGGCGAGGGGAGAGGAGGAGAAAGAAGAAGAGCGGGACGAAGACATCTTCTTGACTGAGATAGCTACTTGCTATCTGTTAGCGACTTGAAGAGCCAGTGAGGTGGTCGAAGTGCCCAGCTACGATGGAACACAAGAGAATATTGAAGCGAAAGCAAAAGGCAGAGGTATAACTTACGAAAAGGCGAGGAGAGGCTGGTGGTGACCGGTAATCGATCACTTTGGTCTGAGGACGAAAGGATAGTTAGTGGCTGGGGATCAAGGCAGAAAGAAGGCAAAAGTGCCAAGATGATGAAGATAATGACGGTGATGGCGGCCACAGATATGAGGCAGATGGGTCGAGCTCGGTAAGCTGTGACCTTCACCACGGCATTGCCCCAGGTCTGGCCACGTTATGTGGCTGCGATCAACCTTGAACACCCCAAGGTTGACCACGTCGGTGGGGTTGATTCAAGTGAATCCCGAGGTTTTGAACAGCTTATAACCAAGGGAAAGGAAATGACCAAAACGTACGGTAAAAAGGTGCTTGAAAGCTGGGCAGCGGCAACGGGGAAAAAGTCTTGAGCTTGGTACGACTGTGAAGATGATATGGTTAGCTCAAGGTGTTGCTTCAAGTATGGTGGTTGGAGTCGTGATTCTCGAGTGAGATGTGGAGTCAGGATTTCTTTTGATTTCTGCTGTCAAGTGCTTGGAAGCGCGACCGCAAAGTTGTATCCAAGTGATCAGGATGCTCCCAGCATAGAAGGCGAGGACCTGCTTTCTTGGAGTGCGCGACTTGTTCTTGTGATGTTGCTTTGAACGAGTGTCTGAGGTGACTGGTGATGTGATTTGGCGGGGTAATATTCAAAGGAGATGAAGTTCAAGTCGTGAGATTTGGTATACTCGCGCTTGAAGCTTCTGAAGTTGAGGTCAACGTCTCCCAGCCCCTTGCGATCGAGTCACTCGACTCTCTTACTTCGCGGGCTCACGGATGAAGGCCAAAAGACGAGATTACCTGACTGAGTTGCCGTGGCGACGAGGGCTAAAGGTGTGTATGAAGAAGGAAGAAAAGGCAAAGCAGGGAAGGCGCGATGGATGATTATACCTTTGAAGACGATTGAAGTCTTCTTGGTTGAGGGCAGGATTGATGATGGTGAACTGGGCACTAGGTACTTACTCGACGCGGGGGTAGCTTTTGCTGGTGGTGTTGTGGACAAGAAAGAGTTCGATCGAGTGCGGGCGGGAGGGTTTTAAAACCCAGGAGGGAGCAAGGCGGGAGGGCAACTGGGTGGGGCACGGTCCTTTGGGGGGACCTGGACTGAGAGTTCGGACGATACCAGACTGGGCTTTTGTTGAGCAAGTTTGCTTTGCCTACTTGGGACGGACGCTTACGAGGCTGGAGAACAAAAGTCAAGACGACTTGAGGCTGATCCTGCCGTACTCGCCTTTTCCGTGGGCGACTGGCTCTACAAGGAGCTGAGGATTTCGGAGCAAAGGAGTGGAAGCTGAGATATGGCGAGGCTGGTCTTGCTACAAACGACAACCTTCGTCTCGTCCACCCGTGTCACTCAACAACTTCAGGTCTTGCTCTGCTTGGTGAAGGCGAGACGGTTATTCGGATGAACTTCCTATTGTACTTCCAAATCATTCTGCGAGATGCTACAACTGAATCCACGAAGATCACCTCATTCATCCGAGATATCATACAGGTATGGCTTGCTCCTTTTCCCAAAGCTCCCTTCCCTGATGTGTACTTCTATCCCATATCGTTTATTAACTTTGACAGAGGAGCGGCATACATCATTTGCAGGTGTTCATGCTGGAACTAACATCGTCAAGCTCCTTTTTCCCTTCCGTGACTGCATTTGTAGAGGTACCTTTACAAGCTAGCGTGACGAGTATCTAGAGTGGAAGGCACACGTTTCCTGTTCTATTCGTACGGCTAGATGGAAAATTGGTGATGGATCGAAGGACAACAAATCCACCTTATTTACCAGACGAAGGCGCTACCTAGTGTTCAGCTGAAAGGGCCCAGCTTCACACGGCAGGGCAGGTAGATGGCAGAGAATTCAACAGCCCGAAAGAGGCATCGGTTAGTTGAGTGGCTTTAAAATTACGCTTGCTGTCATGAGTCCGTTCTTCGACCTGCTTCAAGTTGGTCATAGCGTCTTTGAGGGAGCTGGGTATCTTCTCTGAGCGGATGGTGATTTTCCGTCAGAGGCATTGATCTCGTAAAGTGCGGAACTTTATGTAACGGAAGGATATGCTTTTGCCTCAGAGAATGGGGAGTCGACTGCTCCAACGACGTTGATACTCGAGAACAAAGTGTTTTTGGGCATGGTCAGTACAGTAGCAGGCTTAAACACTCTTGCTTTTTACACCCAGGAAACCACTTCAGGTACATGTGCTCGGTATTGTCTTTCTGTGTGTTCTTGTACCGTTCAAGTGACATCATTCATCGGGTCACCAGTCGGTGGCGTGGATTCAAACATTCACGCAGAGGCAGGTGCTCCGATTTACTGACCCCGGTCAGTGAGCGTTGGACGGAGAATATACCACTTTGTAAGACTCGTAAGTAACATCTTTCGCGCGGTCAGGAAATACCAAAGTGGACATCTGCTGGAAGTCTGTGCTTCCTGTCCGCGAGTAGCGGGGCTGAGAGTGAGTTCGTATTTTTATCGGGTAAGGCTCCTCTCACTGCGTTCTCTCACTTTTTTTTCTCGCCCCTCTTTCTTTTCTCGTGCTCTCATCGACGTACCTTCGCCAAACAAGGTCCCCCTCACTACCAAACAACATCCAAGATGAGCACCACAACCACAAGCTTGCATCTAGAAGCCCTGGAAGGTCGGAAAACTCCGCGTTACCATTCCATCAAAGTGTCAGCGTATTCACCCGCGCCACAAACTCCCTACGGCCCGGCGTATGCTCCCCCCGCTCCGCAGGCTAGTCCGCCTCCTCAGCCATGGGGCAGTCACCATCAGTCGCACCCTCAGACCCCTTACAACACCAGCAGCAGAGGTGGAAGAGGCTCCCATGCGGAGGGACGAGACAGCAGCTTAATACCAGCTGAGGAGCAAACACCTTGTTGCCCAGGGAACATCACAAGAGATGCCCCTCCGTGGCCCCCTCATCGCGACAATCCTCAACTCATGCTCTGGCGCTGGCGCTTCAAAGCTCAGCTGCTTAAGGTGCGTCTTCTGTCTTGCCTACCTTTTTTCCACATTCTAACCCCAACCTGGCCACAGCATCAACCCTACATTCTCTCCTCGTGTGGGAATTCTCACTCTACCACCAAGCCCTGTCCCTCGACCATGACGGCCGTGACTGCTCCTCTGCTTCCCTCTCTCTCTCCTTCATCCACCATCATCAGCATCCAGTCCTTCCCCAGTCCGGCGGCCAGTCCTCCGGCGCTGAGTGCTACAAGTGCGGCGAGGTCGGCCACATTGCCCGCAACTGCTCCATGGACGGCCAGGAGTAAGTATCCCCCCATCTTGAAAACTACCTAGCACTGAGCGGACGCTGACACACACTCCAACATAGGTTTGAGGACGCAGCGTCCGTGTTGACAAGGCCTCTGACCGACCGCGCCGGCCAGGAGTAAGTTCGCCCTCCATCTGAAAGATCAGCGATGAGCGGGCGCTGACACACACTCCAACATAGGTTTGAGGACGCAGCGTCCGTGTTGACAAGGCCTCTGACCGACCGTGTCGGCCACGCCACAGTTGGTGAGTTCAGTGAACCCTCTCCAAGTTATCACCGTTTTTGAATTGAAACCTGTCAGGAGTCATTTCACTAACCGCACGGAAGAACAGCAGAAGGTACCAATGCTCCTACGCCTGATTTCATCAAAACTCTACCCAGTGACTTCACAACAGAAGAGTCGCCGAGGAGAGGGCGGCCGAGGCTCAGAAGAGCGGTGGGAAGGCCCATAGTCCTCCCACTCACCATCAGAAGCCCGATCCCTCTGGTGGAAAGAAGAAGAAGCGCAAGACCAACACTCTAGGTCTTACTCCGGGCGATGAGTCCGACGAGGACGATGAGAACGAGGAGACAGGCGGCACTGACCCGAGCCCCAAAGGAGTTAGTAGAACCTCTGTAACCTGGGGATAACATTGACCTACTCTGCCTCTCGAGTTTGCGTGCTCTCTCAAAGAGCCACAAGAAAAAGCCGAAACCGAGTGACCTGCCATTGTCCTGGGTGCTGGCCAGCACTCTAAAGCCGAAAAGCATGCCAGCACCCAGGACAATCATCCGCCTCCACCAAAGAAATCGAAGAGGGAGTGGTGGTGGTGGTTCCCACTTACAAATCATCAGGAAGCGATGCATCCGAAGATGCATGACTGCTTGTATCTAGACATGAAAGTTAGATCAAATAGATAAACCTCACCAAAACACAACGCTCATCTTGCATGGCGTGAGCATTGAGTACCTTACTCAATTCCTTCGCTCGTGGCGTCTCCCAGAACCTTGCAGGTAGTCATTCAGTCAGTCACAGCTCCGCTCCTTGTTTGGTGATAGACAAACCTTGGAGGTAGGTAGTTTTGGACCATTCACCATTGTGCACACAACGTGCCAACAGTCGACAACAAACCTTGCCCGTCTACTCGCCGGCAGACAAACCTTGAATGCCTTCACCATTCCCCCCTTCACCGTCGGCTGACTAAAATATTGGGCCTTCCCTCTTGCACATTTAAATCCCATCCAGTACTCGCAGGTGGTTGGCCTTCCTGTCCAAAACACCATCGTCCACTTCCCACTTCAGTCGACAGA
This sequence comes from Neurospora sp. CHS-2018c, assembly GCA_009806235.1. Lineage (NCBI taxonomy): Eukaryota > Fungi > Ascomycota > Sordariomycetes > Sordariales > Sordariaceae > Neurospora > Neurospora sp. CHS-2018c. The sequence goes on from RAPC01000002.1 coordinate 1,283,693, forward strand.
AAACCACCCCCCAAACCAAGTATATCGTATAACTTCTTTTAACTTCAATGTATATCGCCCTATCACTACTTCACACAATCACCACCATCTACTTACACTACCTCTAGTACCTACTCTCCATTCCTTGAGACCAGCCAAAATGGCAGGGGTGGCAGGGGCAAGGATCATCTGCATCCTCAAGAACCCCCGGCATCGGGCGTCCAGGGTCCAGGGCCCCTCCCCCAAGGCGACTGCTGCTGTACAGAAAGTACAGAAAGTACAGAAGGTCAAGAAGGGTAAGAAGACATAATTACAACACTGCCAATAATGATGTAGGAAGTCCAATCTGACAAAGTCCAAAGCGGATGCCAGCCCCAAACGCGCCAACACCAGCGCCGCCGCCAAAAAACTACAGTACATCCTCTCAAGCCGTGCGCTCCAAACCATCAAGAAGACGATGATTCTGGAAGCCCTGAAGGAAGCCGAGAAGGAGGCCGAGAAGGAAGCCCAGAAGGAAGCCCAGAAGAAGGAGGCACAGGACAAGGAGGGTGAGGCGGACAAGGACAAGGACAAGGACAAGGAACCTCAATCTCAACTTACCTCTAACCAAGCGCAAGCGGCTATACGGAACCTCAAGAGAGATAGGGAACCTGAAGCCAGCTCCCACTCCCAAGCAGGAGACTTGACAAAGGTAGCGCCAGCCGCTAAGAAGGTGCCCAAGGTTCAAGTTACACGTAGTGGCCGTGTGGTGAGGCCTAGTCGGAAGGTTAGGGAGAGCCAAAACATTATGTAAAAAATCACGGAGATTCCTCCCCATGTTTTGTAGAGGTAGCATGGTCATTCTGCTGTCTTTGCTAGAGGGGTTTCCAGAGCAGGTTTTGGGAACGGCTTGGGTAATGGTTCGGGCTAGCTTGGGGTTCAACAAAAGCAAATCAAGGGACAAGTGCGATCGCAAATAGCTCGGACTTGTCAGTTGCAAAGATGTGTGAATATTGTAATAACGTCTGTTAGTAACAAGGTGTTGATGGAAGCCGAACCAAGATAGAGGATATAAACTTGGCCCTCGAGCGCTTGCTGGTGAGCAAAAAAGGCAAAGGCAACTTGAAAACACTGCCCCGAAATATCAAAATGACCGGCTCATTGTAAACAACTGACCTCAAATCTCCGAGTGCCTAGACAGCTACATACAACAATGACATCACAAGTAAGAGAATAGTAAGACAAAATGAAGACTGAGAATACCTCTCACATACGGTACAGACGAACAAAAAGCGAACACGAAACAGAAGGGAATGAAACCGTACAGGTAGGTAGCAGTAGTCTATCTACCACTACCACTACTCTCTTGAACGCCGAACCAAACTTGCGAGAAAAAAAAGTACATGCTGAAAAAAGGAAACAAAATGTATTGGGTGGTAAAGAATGAGTGTATGCGGGGGCTCTCTACGAGCCACCGCGGTTTTGGTGTAGAGTTGCATATCCAGCTGATATCAGTAGAGAAGAACACGGGCGCTGTGAAATATGGCATCCCGACACCTTCCTGGCTTTTCTTGCCTGGCGTCAAAGTTCCCATTCCATCATAATCTCTCTCCCCCTTAAACCCGCTGAAGCAAAAAGCTTTTTATCTTCCCTTCCTTCCTTAACTCCTTTTCTAATGCTTTCCTCCCGAAATGGCGTCCATTCCTTCGCCTCGTGCCCAAATTTTGAACCCACGAGAGCGAGAAACCATAAGTGTCTCGAGCCGAGTTACTTTCAAGTCGCTTACTCCTCCTTCTCGTCCCCATCCTCCTCCGGCTCCGGCATAACCAACTTCACATCCACGCCCTTCCCCTTCTCCGCCCTCCTAATCTCATAATGTCCACCAAGCACCAAATCCTTCGCTACTAGCTCCCTGGTACGTCCCAAGCTCTCGATAGCCGCAATCCTGTCGATCGTCGCCTGCAGGTGTTCGCGGAAGCCGGGCTGGGCAACGATCTCCCGGAACGCGAGGTGCATGGGCACAGAGCTGGCGCGCACCTGGGCGTCCTTGGTAATCGAGAAAAGGTTGAGGCGGTCGAGGGCGCGCACAAAGTCGGCGCGGGTCATGATCTGCTGGGCCTCGTGCAGGGCGTACGAGGGCAGGACGTGTCCGACGACGGGGTCGTAGGTGGAGGAGCCGGCGGCTTCCATGGTGGTTTCTTTGTCGACGAGGGCGGTGGCTAGGACTACTGCTGCTGCCTGTGGGTGGGGAAGGGGGTGTTAGCAAACTAGAGGGAAGATGAGGAAGAAGAAGGGGTTTAAGGGAGAACGTCGAGGCTGCGAAAAGGAGGAAAGCATTAGA